>OY740811.1:3229691-3471873 GCA_963514005.1 Raja brachyura
CCCCTTATCTCATTGGCCACGCTCGGCTGCAAATCGGTGTCAATCTGGTGGGCCATCTTCCTCTAGTCGTGGGGGTGGGGGATTGGGAGAGGCCTCTCTTCATCTAAATCCAGCCCTGGGTGGGAGTGGAGGGAGTGTGGTGTTGGGAGGGGGTGCGAGATTGCAACCTTCATGTGGTCCGCCCTGTTTCAACGAATGCAATCGACCTGGCGTGCACAATCAAATAAGATCAAATAGAACAAGTTGTCCCACAACCTTAGGCTGTGCACGTCAAACACAGGAAGTGTTGGGGGGGGAGTGTAAAGTGGGATTAGGAGTGAGTTGAGTGAGGGGAGGCTGGAGTGGGGGAGGGGGAATACAGGGGGGGGGGGGGTCAGGATACACGGTGCAGGAGAGGGCTGGACAATTGGGGTCACCAGAGACTGTGGTCACCGTGTACTTCAGTCTCCTTCCATCCTGCAGAGCTGCTGGATTATTTCCCCACTACACCCACTGTCTGTCCACACTTTATTACAGATCCACACTCCGTACCAACTGGGGAACCCCAGGAAACAACAGCCCAACCCCAGGAGGGGGCAGGCAGCTTTGTTTTCCAGATTTGGCTGAATTGAATACATTTTATTAGCCAAGTATGAATACTTACAAGGAATAGTAAGATTGAACGAGAACTTACCAAGTTTGAAGGTTGATCTTTATTTCATGAGGAGTTGCGGTGAGGGATTTCGTGAAGAGCCAGCCGGCACGCATGCGCGACATTCTTCAAAGCAGCGGTGTGGAATCACAGAAACAACAACAGAAATGACTTGGCATAGTAAGATTTAAAGAGACTCTGATTACCAGCTGAAGATGATCGAGGGTTGGGAGCGGAGGGCACGAAATCCCTCACCGCAACTCCTCATGAAATAAAGATCAACCTTCAAACTTGGTAAGTTCTCGTTCAATCTTACTATTTCATTTCGGAGTCACGTGAGTGACTTCGTGAAGACTTCAAAGCTTCTGTGATTACACGCCCTGGACAACGTCCATGCGGACACACCACTAGCAAGGATGGATTGGAGTAAACAAGTTGACGAAACGAGGTTATACTGAAACAAAAAGAAGATTTGTTAATAACACAACAAATAACACCCTTTTAATCAGGGACATCCCCACGTTCACACCCGGCGTTCAGCACGGCCTCTGCGAACTGAAGGGGAGCAGCAACAGGCTTATTATAGAATCGCTGGAACACAGCTTCATTCGCCCATCCTGCTGTGGCGAGGATATGGTCCATGGGTACCTCCATGACTCTCGCCGCCGACGTAGATGCAGCCCTGGTGGAGTGGGATGTAAACACATTAGTGTCAATACCTGCCTTATTCAGGACGATCCGGAGCCACCTGGATATCGTCTGGACTGTCACTCGATGGTGAGGTCTTTTGTGAGTGACAAGCAGGTACAACTCCATTCCTCTGATGCTCCTCCTCACCTTGATGTAGTAACGGATGTGAGTGGCTAAACATAGCCGAGCATCTGCAGGGTATGCCGGGAACTTCAGCTGCAGCCCTGTGCACCCAGGTCTATGCTGCTTAAGTAGCTCATCGATGAAAAAGACTACTTCTCCTGGGGTCGACGTCATCCTGTCAATACGTAGTTTGTGGAGCGTCTGAACCCGCTGTGCTGAAGTCAGCGCTAGTAACATCACCAATTTCATAGTGAGTTGGTCCAGCTGTAACCCTTCCATGGGTGACCACGACCTGAGCAGGGCAAGTACATCCCTGACATCCCAGGTGATGTTGTAGCGTGGTGTAGGCGAATTCAGATTGAATATTCCCCGCATAAGCCTGGACACTAGCCTGTTCGATCCTACCTTGATGTTGAGGTAGAATGATAGCGCACTCCTGGCGCTGTTGATGGCAGTATAACTCAAGTGCTCATCATGGTCCAACCCCGCGAGGAATTCCAGGACGTCGGCTATGGAGACATCATCACAGGTGATGTGAGAGCGACTGCAGTAGGCTTCCCACTTGGTGATGTGGGAGAGTTATCTCCGCCTGGTTGACTCTCGACATGATGCTCCAATGGTGTTCATGGTCCGGGTGGTAAGGCCATACTGCATCCATGGCCTGGTCAGAACCTGCAAGCCAGTAATTTTAGATAGGCATGGCAGGGGTGTAACTCCCCTGAGACAGGGTGAGAAACCAAATGTGGGCAACCCTCTAGAGGGACCGAAGGTTGACTAATCATGTCAGAGACCACCGGATACCAAGGCTGTGTGGGCCAGTCGGGTATGACAAGAATGCCTCTGGCAGAATCCATCCTGATTTTTTGTAATACCCGACTGATGAGGCAAAACGGGGGGAATGCATAGAAAAACCACTTCCCCCAGTCTAGCGAGAATGCATCAATCGCTAATGCCCCAGGGTCTGGTTCCCATGAAACATATGTCGGTACCTGATGGTTCAACCGGGACACAAAAAGGTCGATATCCGGTTGGCCAAATTTGGCTGTAATTTGGGCAAATATTGGAGGATGCAGCATCCACTCAAACTATCATTGAATTTGCGTGACCTGGTGTCTGCCACAGTATTAAGCCTACCTGGCAAATAGGTAGCTGAAATCCAAATATCTCGATCAATACACCAGCACCAAATAGTATTAGCCAATTTGTCACAAGAGACTGACCTGGTACCGCCCATATGGTTTAAATATGCCACCGCTGTAGTGTTGTCTATTTGGAGACGGACATGAGTACCACTAAGATTAGCACAATATGCCCGCAGTCGGTGAAATGCTGCAAGCAGCTTCAAATAGTTAATCCCTTGTATTAGCAAGATGCTAGCTTCAAGGGGATCCCACCTGCCTCCACAACTAGAAGAGCTGTCCGCAGCTCCCCAAGCTTGCGTCAGTTTTGCAAATATACCACCGGATTGGGCACAACAATGGGTTTGAATGCCTTGCCAATATTGGACACCCACCATTGTAGCTCAACCTTAGCATCGGAAGGCAGCCCCATAGGTCTGTCAAAATGACCAGCGTTCTTTTTTTTTTTTTTTTTTTTTTTTTTTTTTTAACGCAGCAATCGTGGCCCTTCGCAGATTTTGATAATGCAAAGGTCCAAACCGGGCTGCCGGAAATAAAGCTACGATTTTCCCAATCATCTTAGCTGTAGGCCGAATAGATGGTATACTGGCGGATGCGAGATCCTGACATGCAAGGGAAACATCCTCCACCTTGTGAAATGGAATGTTGGCCCTCATTAGAATAGAGTCCACCGTGAAACCCAAATAATCCATAACCTGGGATGGGTGAAACTTCGATTTTTCTGGATGGACTATAAACCCCAGCTGCTGAAATATAGGAACAGTTGCTGAAACAGCGCTTCCAGAGTGTTGCCAATAAGCAGAATATCATCTAAATAAGCCATTACAATATGATGTTGTATACGTAATTTGGCCATAATAGGTTTGAGTAATTTAGTAAAGCCTAGGGCGGTAGTAAGCCCATTTGGTAAGGCCCGATATTGCCAGAGCTGATCCATCCAGACAAATTTCAAAAATTTCCGGTGATGTTTCCGGATGGACACTGAATAGCATGCATCTTTCAAATCAATACATGCCATAAAGCAACCATGCGAAAGCAGTGATTTGGCTGTCTCAAAAGGTGTCCATTTTAAAATGTGTATATGTTACAAAGGTATTCAACTGGTCAAGTCAATAATCACCCGACAACCTCCATCCTTTTTTGGCCTAGTAAAAATATGGGAGACGAATTCAATGGGCTCGTGAATAGTTTTCTCTATCACGCCTTTTGTTCCGACGAAAATTTTCAGCCGTGCCTGCTGCCTGCTCAACGGCAGACAGCGTAAACTTCCGTTGAGGCATATGCTGGGATGGAGGACCCCGAATATCCTTCCCTCTTGGAGAAGTCTTCCCCGAATTTTGTTGATTCTGCTGCAGGAGGGGCTCCAATATCCGCTCAATCCTGGCCAATACGCCCCTTGAGCTAAAACTCGGGCGGCCGAAGTCCTCATGTTCTGCTGAACTGCTGGGGCTTCGTCCATCGGCCCACACCTCATCGAGGTGAACCTGGTGCCGGAAAGTTGTCGCCGGTAGCCGCTGCAGCGAAGCTGAGCGATTCCCGCGCGGGAGGTACTCTCAAACGCCTCCTCGGCGGAGCTTGGTCTCGCTGCCTCGGAGGGCAAATGCGATGGGAAGTCGGCACCTGACTTAGCATGGAGATCCGACGCCCGCGCGGGCTTGCCGGCTGCCCATATCATGGACCTAGCCGACGCATAGTCTCGTCCTCCCATGCATGGGGGACTCGGCGACCGTGGCGTATGGGCTCGTTGAAGGGAGGAGCAGTTCGCTGGGCTTAGTGTCTGCTGACGGTTCTCAACTTCTGCTGACGGCGGTTAACCTCCCTGTGCCTACTGGAGCTGGATGGCTCCTCTCCAGTAGCCGCGTCATGCGGCCATACGCCCTTCACCCTGAACACTGGGGTGGTCGGAGACCTCCGGCTCAGAAAGATTGCCGGGGCTCCTTTCATCGGCCCGCACCTCTGAGAAGTGATCTCGGTGCCGGAAGTTGTCGCTATCGGCCGCCGCAGCGAACCGCGCGATTCCCGCGCGGGAAAGGTGTTCAACCGTCTCCGTTTAACGGGAGCGGAAGCCGTTGCCACAAAGGGCCCTGACGGCTTGGGGTCGACTCCAGCAGAAGCATGGAGCGACGCCCGCGCGGGCTTGCCGGCTGTCCACATCGTGGACCTTGCCGACGCACGGTCTCGTCCCCCCCATCGACAGGGGACTCGGCGACCGAGGCGGGACCGTACCCAAGCCCCCCGTCCCAGCGGCGGGGTTTGGGAGTTGGATAGCAGATCTCACAGACCCAGGTCCGCCGTTGCACCAGACCGCACCATGGCGGCTGGTGGAGCCTTGGCCCGAACCGGGTTTAGGCTTACGGGCTCCTCCCCTGCCCTTCAACGAAGGGCTAGCGGAGGGGGGTCGGGCCGCAGCACGACCCCTTCCCCGTGGTCGCCAATGGCGAACTTGTGGCAGGGTCCCCCCTTTCGAGAGGCACCCCGTTCTCGGCTCCTGGAATCAGCATTGGAGCTGCTGCTCCTCGAATCAGCACAGGAGCTCCTGCTCCTTGAATCAGCACTGGAGCTCCTGCTCCTGGAACCAGCACTGGATCTCCTGCTCCTTGAATCAGCACTGGAGCTCCTGCTCCTCGAATCAGCACTGGAGCTCCTGCTCCTTAATCCAGCACTGGAGCTCCTGCTCCTGAACCAGCACTGGAGCTCCTGCTCCTCAAATAAACACTGGAGCACCTGCTCCTTGAATCGGCAGTGGAGCTCCTGCATAGCGGCCGGTCGGGCCCGGTAACAACAGGGCTCCCCGACATCCACGTCTATTTCCCCACGTACCTGCAGGGAGAGAACATAATATACACCCGCCACAACAAGACACCAACTCACACTGGAGCTCCGGTGTATCGGCGGGTCGGGCCCTGTACCAACAGGGCTCCCCGACTACCACGCCTGTTTCCCGGCCCGACTCGCAGGTGAGCCGCTGAGAAAGGCTCCGGGATAAGTGGCGGCGACTCCAAATCCACGTTCCTGTAGGGAGAGAACACACTGCTCCCCCCCCCCCCAACAGGAAACACCAACTCTAGGGGGCTTAGCCTTACCTGAGTCGGCCCTCTGAAGGGCTGGTCGGGAGCCGCGCTCCCGACCAGCCGTCGGCAGCAATGCGATGCGACGATATGTCGCGCATGCGTGCCGGCGGGCTCTTCACGAAGTCACTCACGTGACTCCGAAATGAAATTTGCCTTGGTGCGTTACTCGCACGGATAACAACACGATATACAGTAGACAATTACAAATAAACTGTTATAATTAAAAATGTGAAGAATAAAATAAAATACCAGAGCAGAAGGAGGCTGCTGACTTTTGGCTGTTGAGTAGAGCTACTGCTCGTGGGAAAAAGCTGTTTGTATGTCTAGATGTGGCAGCTTTGACAGTCCGGAGTTGCCTTCCAGAGGGAAGTGATTCAAAGAGTTTGTGGCCAGGGTGAGAGGGGTCAGAGATGATCTTGCCCGCTCGCTTCCTGGCCCTTGCATCAATGGAGGGAAGGTTGCAGCCAACAACCTTCTCTGCTGATCGGACGATTCGCTGCAGCCTCCAGGTGTCGTGTTTGGTGGCTGAGCCAAATCAGACCATGATGGAGAAGGCGAGGACAGACTCTATGATGGCCGTATAGAATTGGCCATCATTGCCTGTGGCAGATTGTGTTTCCTCAGCTGCCGTAGGAAGTACATTCTCTGTTGTGCCTTTTTGACTGTGAAGTCGATGGTGGCCCCCCATTTAAGGTCCCTGGAGATGATGGTTCCCAGGAACTTAAATGACTCCACAGGTGTGTGTGTGTGGTGTGTTGATGGGGAGTGGGGGGAGGAGAGGGGGAGCTCTCCTAAAGTCTGAAGCAACTTCTCTGCCAATCTCTCTATTTTGTATGTGTGTGGTTGTTCAAATTAAAGATTCTACGACTCTGATATCCCTATTCCTTCACATTCACCAGCTTAATGTCACTGCTGATACCACTGCCCTCTTCTGTCAAAGACCAGTGCAAAGGACGACATGGTGGTGCAGCGGTAGAGTTGCTGCCTTATAGCTCCAGAGACCTGGGTTCAATCCTGACTCTGGGTGCTGTTTGTATGGAATTTGTACGTTCTTCCCGTGACCTGCATGGGTTTTCTCCAGGTGCTTTGATGTCCTCCCACACTCCGAACATATAGGTTTGTCGGCTAATTGGCTTGGTATAAGTGTAAATTGTCCCTCGTGTGTAGGGTAGTGTTAGTGTGCAGGGATCACTGGTCGGTGTAGAATCGATGGGCTGAAGGGCCTGTTTCCATGCTGTATCTCTAAACTAAACATCCTCTGCACCACCTCATCTACTTTATCGATTCTAGATATCTGTCCTAAATCTCCCTATGTTTGCTTGTGCCCACCCCGTGCTCTCCTTGAGATCTGTGTGTATCTTGGATTAGAGGCTCCACTTCTTTAATGGGGACATGTTTCTTCCAAGCCTTCACTCTGTTCTCTACGATCGACTCTCCCTGCTCTGTGTTACCTGCAAGCTGCTGCTGTAGATTGAGTGGTCATAGCCTTTTGACCAGAGTGGAATTTAAAGGACCGGGAGCATAGTTTTAAGTTGAGACGGGCAAGATTTACAGATGATATGCAGGGCAAGCTTTATTTTCACACAGAGGCTGGTGGGTGTCTGGTACACACTGCAGAGGGTGGAGGCAGATATGACAGTCGTGTACAAGAAGCTGTTAGATGCACATGGATAGGCAAGGAATGGAGGCATATAGGTCACGTGCAGACAGAGAAGATTAGCCTAACTTGGCATTATAATCAACACAGACATTGTGGGCTAAAGGGCCTGTTTCTGTGCTGTACTGTGTGATGTGCTATATTTTCTGAGTGTAATCCAATACTTCCTCTTCTTTCCCCTTCCCTCCAGTGGTATCCCAGTTGGTGAAAATGCTGTTGAAATTCCCAATCATCAGCGCCTGTGTATCTTTGAATTTGAAGTCTCCTCTGATACCTGTATCTGACAAAGTTCAGTTGCTTCTCCTCCCAACACTGTGACATGACCACTGTCATAAGTCCACAGCTATCTGCTGCCCCATTGTCTTTATATCCAGAGTAGAGTTAGAGAGGGGTACGGTACAGGAACAGTCCCTTCACCCACCTTGTCCATGCCAATCAAGTGAGTATCGTGGCCTAGTCCCATTTACCTGCATTTGGCCCAAAACCCTCTTAAGCTCTTCCTACTCGTATATCTGTCCAAATGTATTTTGTATCCCCTTCCATAGCTCCCTCTGGCAGCTTATTCCAGATAGTGACTACCCTCTGACTGAAATGATTGCCTCTTAAATCTCTCCCCTCTCATTTTAAGACAACTGTATTGTGGGGGTAAACATAGTGAGGGCTAATAACTAGTAAATAGGGATGTAAATTGTGGGAATGTGGTGTTAGGGAACTGCAGCCAAAGTTATAAAAGTAGAGACATGGAATACAGCAGTGATGACACCACTTTAGTAACTTGTCAGTTTCTTTGTTGAACTAAATTAAGGCGCATGTTGCAATCACAAGCGCTTGAACAATTGGTTGGGAAGAAAGCCAAACTGTAAGAAAGAGGACTGTGCCTCCTTTCCAAGAGCAGCCAGCTGTTGCTCACTCTGGGCCTCCTCCACGGCCAGAGTGAGCAACACCGCAAGTTGGAGGAACAGCACCTCATATTCCGCTTGGGGAGTCTGCATCCTCTGGGCTTAACCATATATAACCATATAACAATTACAGCACGGAAACAGGCCATCTGGGCCCTGCAAGTCCGTGCCGAACAACTTTTTTCCCTTAGTCCCACCTGCCTGCACTCATACCATAACCCTCCATACCTTCTCATCCATATGCCTATCCAATTTATTTTTAAATGATACCAACGAACCTGCCGCCACCATTTCCACTGGAAGCTCATTCCACACCGCTACCACTCTCTGAGTAAAGAAGTTCCCCCTCATGTTACCCCTAAACCTCTGTCCCTTAATTCTAAAGTCATGTCCTCTTGTTTGAATCTTCCCTATTCTCAAAGGGAAAAGCTTGTCCACATTAACTCTGTCTATCCCTCTCATCATTTTAAAGACCTCTATCGTCACCCCTTAACCTTCTGCGCTCCAGAGAATAAAGACCTAACTTATTCAACCTATCTCTGTAACTTAGCTGTTGAAACCCAGGCAACATTCTAGTAAATCTCCTCTGTACCCTCTCTATTTTGTTGACATCCTTCCTATAATTGGGCGACCAAAATTGTACACCATACTCCAGATTTGGTCTCACCAACGTCTTGTACAATTTTAACATTACATCCCAGCTTCTATACTCAATGCTCTGATTTATAAAGGCTAGCATACCAAAAGCTTTCTTTACCACCCTATCTATATGAGATTCTACCTTCAAGGAACTATGCACGGTTATTCCCAGATCCCTCTGTTCAACTGTATTCTTCAATTCCCTACCGTTTACCATGTACGTCCTATTTTGATTTGTCCTGCCAAGGTGTAGCACCTCACATTTATCAGCATTAAACTCCATCTGCCATCTTTCAGCCCATTTTTCCAACTGGCCTAAATCACTCTGTAGACTTTGGAAATCCTCTTCATTATCCACAACACCCCCTATCTTGGTATAATCTGCATACTTACTAATCCAATTTACCACCCCTTCATCCAGATCATTGATGTACATGACAAACAACAAAGGACCCAACACAGATCCCTGAGGCACCCCACTAGTCACCTGCCTCCAACCCGACAAACAGCCATCCACCATTACCCTCTGGCTTCTCCCATTCAGCCACTGTTGAATCCATCTTGCTATTCCTGCATTTATACCCAACAGTTGAACCTTTTTAACCAACCTTCCATGAGGAACCTTGTCAAAGGCCTTACTGTAGTCCATATAGACAACATCCACTGCTTTACCCTCGTCAATTTCCCTAGTAACCTCTTCAAAAAATTCAAGAAGATTAGTCAAACATGACCTTCCAGGCATAAATCCATGTTGACTGTTCCTAATTAGACCCTCTTTATCCAGATACTTATATATATTATCTCTAAGTATCTTTTCCATTAATTTGCCCACCACTGAAGTCAAGCTAACCGGTCTATAATTGCTAGGTTTACTTTTAGAACCCTTTTTAAACAATGGAACAACATGCGCAGTACGCCAATCCTCGGGGACTATTCCAGTTTCTAATGACATTTGAAATATTTCTGTCATAGCCCCGGCTATTTCTACACTAACTTCCCTCAATGTCCTAGGGAATATCCTGTCAGGACCTGGAGACTTATCCACTTTTATATTTTTCAAAAGTGACAGTACTTCTTTTACTTTGAAACTCATAGTATCCATAGCTACTCTACTAGTTTCCCTTACCTCACATAATTCAATATCCTTCTCCTTGGTGAATACCGAAGAAAAAGACTTAAATATTGAATTTTCTCAATTCTGTTAACCCAGACTGCCCCCTCCCCTCCCCTCCTCTCCCTCAGCCCTCGGGCCCTGGCATTCCTTCTCCATCAACCCCCCCCCCACCCCAGTCGCACTAGCTTCTCATTTTCACACCACAAACAGCTTACAATGGCCTGTTTCCTTTATCATCAATACTTTTTTGCACATCTTTCATTCATTGTTCTTTATCTCTCCACATCACTGTTTATATCTCTCGTTTCCCTGATCCCTGACCAATCTGAAGAAGGGTCTCGACCCGAAACGTCGCCTATCTCCTTCGCTCCTTAGATGCTGCTGCACCCGCTGAGTTTCTCCAGCTTTTTGTGTAACCCCAGCTCTTGCACGACATTGTTTCAGGAACTTCATTGATTATGTTACAGTGTGCACCCATCGCTGTAACAGACAGATGAATCTACTCTCAACTTGTGGATAATCTATGTATTCTGTCATTCTTGTTTGTAAATGTTGGGGTAAATGTCGTGCTATTTCTGTATCTGGCTTTACTCAGATAAGCAGATAAAACAAAATAAAACAGCTCATAGATCAGTGGTGAGACTATGGAACAAGTCGTTTTATTGAAGGTCTTTACAGTAAAACTCTGCGAGAACCCAGAGTGTTTCAACGATTCACAGTATCTACAGCATTTTTATATTCTCAGGGCAGTGTTTACTTGTGGATTTGACATGTCATCATTGATCAATGTCTATTACCTTTCATCTTTGTCTGTTCCTAAGGTTATCTCTAAGCTTGTTTCCTGTTATTTATTGTGCCACACTTGCTATTTGCACCACAGTGTCCCTGGATGGAGAATGGATGGGGCCATTAATGGAGAATGGATGGGGTCAGTTAAAAGGCCATGAATAGCTGGTTTCAGTGATAAAGAGCATCGGTAATCTCAATGGTAGACACAAATGCTGGAGAAACTCAGCGAGTGAGGCAGCATCTATGGAGCGAAGGAAATAGGCAACGTTTCGGGCCGAAACCCTCCTCCTGTAATCTCAATGTTGTAATGTATAAGAGCCTAAATATCACTGCGAACATCTATCCCCCCTCAATAGATAAGGAAACCTACATTTCAGCAGAGTGTATTCTAGAGTCATAGAGTGATACGGTGTGGAAACAGGCCCTTTGGCCCAACTTGCCCACACCGGCCAACATGTCCCAGCTACAATAGGCCCATTGCCTGCGTTTGGTCCATATACCTACAGACCTGTCCTATCCATGTCCCTGTCCAAATGTCTCTTAAACGTTGCAATAGTACCTGCCCATGTTAGATGTCCCAAAATGCAACAACTCACATTTCTCTGCATTAAATTCCATCAACCATTCCTCAACCCACCTCGCCAACTGATCAAGATCCTGCTGCAGTTTTTGATATCCATCTTCACTGTCTGCAATATCATCCATTGTTGTATCATCTACAAACTTGCTAATCTTGCCATGTATGTTTAATCCAAATCACTGATATAGATGACAAATAGTAATGGACCCAGCACCTAACCTTGAGGTACACCACTAGTCACAGACCTCCAGTCTCAGAAGTAACCTTCCACCATCACCCTCTGAATTCTTCCATGAAGCAAATGTTCTATCCATTCAGCACTCTCTCCTTGGATCCAATGCAATCTAACCTTCCAGAGCAGCCTACCATGTGGAACCTTGACAAATGCTTTGCTGAAGTCCATATAGAACATTCACAGCTCTGCCCTCAGCAACCTTATTGGTCACATCTTCAATAAACTCGATCAGATTCATGAGACATGATCTCCCACGTACAAAACCATGCTGACTCTCCCTAATCAGCTCTTCACCATCTAATGCCTGTATATCCGATCCCGCAAAATACTCCCTAGTAACTTTCCAACTACAGATGTTAAGCTCACTGGCCTGTAGTTTTGAACCTTTTCACTGCAGCCCTTCTTGAATAGAGGCCCAACATTTGCCACCCTTCTGTCTTCCGGGACCTCTCCTGTATTTAATAACGATTTATAAATTTCAGCCAGGGCTTCCGCAATTTCCCCACTCGATTCCCACAGTGTTCTCAGATATATCTGATCCATCCCGGGACATTCATCTATCTTCGTTCACATCAGGACCTTCAGCACCTCTTCCACCATAATACTGGATGCTCTCAAGACACTTCCATTGACTGCTTCAAGTTCCACAATCGTCTTGTCTTTCTCGACAGTAACAATAGAGGAACAATACTCATTGAGGACGTTGCCCATCTCACGTGGCTCCACAGAGTTGACCAATTTGGTTCATGAGATGTTCCACTCTCTCTCTACTTACCCTTTTCCCTTTATGTACTTGGGATTATCCTTAATGAGTTTGCGTCATAGTTCCCAAATCTCCTCTCGGATGCACTTGATCCCAGCAGCCTCTCCCTGTCCCATGCCTCCTTCTTATTCTTGACCAATGCCTCAATTTTCCTCCTCATCCAGGCTTCTTTACATTAGCCTGCCTTGCCCTTCAATCTAACAGGGTTGTGCATGTCTGAACTCTTGTCAGCTCACTTTAAAATCATCCCACTTTCCCCATCTTCCTTTTCCTTCAAACAACCTATTCCAATATACCTGTGCAAGTCCCTCTCTCATACCCTCAATGTTTGGCCTTACTCCATATAACCATATAACCATATAACAATTACAGCACGGAAACAGGCCATCTCGGCCCTTCAAGTCCGTGCCGAACAACTTTTTTCCCTTAGTCCCACCTGCCTGCACTCATACCATAACCCTCCATACCCTTCTCATCCATATGCCTATCCAATTTATTTTTAAATGATACCAACGAACCTGCCGCCACCACTTCCACTGGAAGCTCATTCCACACCGCTACAACTCTCTGAGTAAAGAAGTTCCCCCTCATGTTACCCCTAAACCTCTGTCCCTTAATTCTAAAGTCATGTCCTCTTGTTTGAATCTTCCCTATTCTCAAAGGGAAAAGCTTGTCCACATTAACTCTGTCTATCCCTCTCATCATTTTAAAGACCTCTATCAAGTCACCCCTTAACCTTCTGCGCTCCAGAGAATAAAGACCTAACTTATTCAACCTATCTCTGTAACTTAGCTGTTGAAACCCAGGCAACATTCTAGTAAATCTCCTCTGTACCCTCTCTATTTTGTTGACATCCTTCCTATAATTGGGCGACCAAAATTGTACACCATACTCCAGATTTGCTCTCACCAACGTCTTGTACAATTTTAACATTACATCCCAGCTTCTATACTCAATGCTCTGATTTATAAAGGCTAGCATACCAAAAGCTTTCTTTACCACCCTATCTATATGATATTCTACCTTCAAGGAACTATGCACGGTTATTCCCAGATCCCTCTGTTCAACTGTATTCTTCAATTCCCTACCGTTTACCATGTACGTCCTATTTTGATTTGTCCTGCCAAGGTGTAGCACCTCACATTTATCAGCATTAAACTCCATCTGCCATCTTTCAGCCCATTTTTCCAACTGGCCTAAATCACTCTGTAGACTTTGGAAATCCTCTTCATTATCCACAACACCCCCTATCTTGGTATCATCTGCATACTTACTAATCCAATTTACCACCCCTTCATCCAGATCATTGATGTACATGACAAACAACAAAGGACCCAACACAGATCCCTGAGGCACCCCACTAGTCACCTGCCTCCAACCCGACAAACAGCCATCCACCATTACCCTCTGGCTTCTCCCATTCAGCCACTGTTGCATCCATCTTGCTATTCCTGCATTTATACCCAACAGTTGAACCTTCTTAACCAACCTTCCATGAGGAACCTTGTCAAAGGCCTTACTGTAGTCCATATAGACAACATCCACTGCTTTACCCTCGTCAATTTCCCTAGTAACCTCTTCAAAAAATTCAAGAAGATTAGTCAAACATGACCTTCCAGGCATAAATCCATGTTGACTGTTCCTAATTAGACCCTCTTTATCCAGATACTTATATATATTATCTCTAAGTATCTTTTCCATTAATTTGCCCACCACTGAAGTCAAGCTAACCGGTCTATAATTGCTAGGTTTACTTTTAGAACCCTTTTTAAACAATGGAACAACATGCGCAGTACGCCAATCCTCGGGGACTATTCCAGTTTCTAATGACATTTGAAATATTTCTGTCATAGCCCCGGCTATTTCTACACTAACTTCCCTCAATGTCCTGGGGAATATCCTGTCAGGACCTGGAGACTATTCCACTTTTATATTTTTCAAAAGTGCCAGTACTTCTTTTACTTTGAAACTCATAGTATCCATAGCTACTCTACTAGTTTCCCTTACCTCACATAATTCAATATCCTTCTCCTTGGTGAATACCGAAGAAAAAGACTTAAATATTGAATTTTCTCAATTCTGTTAACCCAGACTGCCCCCTCCCCTCCCCTCCTCTCCCTCAGCCCTCGGGCCCTGGCATTCCTTCTCCATCAACCCCCCCCCCCCACCCCAGTCGCACTAGCTTCTCATTTTCACACCACAAACAGCTTACAATGGCCTGTTTCCTTTATCATCAATACTTTTTTGCACATCTTTCATTCATTGTTCTTTATCTCTCCACATCACTGTTTATATCTCTCGTTTCCCTGATCCCTGACCAATCTGAAGAAGGGTCTCGACCCGAAACGTCGCCTATCTCCTTCGCTCCTTAGATGCTGCTGCACCCGCTGAGTTTCTCCAGCTTTTTGTGTAACCCCAGCTCTTGCACGACATTGTTTCAGGAACTTCATTGATTATGTTACAGTGTGCACCCATCGCTGTAACAGACAGATGAATCTACTCTCAACTTGTGGATAATCTATGTATTCTGTCATTCTTGTTTATAAATGTTGGGGTAAATGTCGTGCTATTTCTGTATCTGGCTTTACTCAGATAAGCAGATAAAACAAAATAAAACAGCTCATAGATCAGTGGTGAGACTATGGAACAAGTCGTTTTATTGAAGGTCTTTACAGTAAAACTCTGCGAGAACCCAGAGTGTTTCAACGATTCACAGTATCTACAGCATTTTTATATTCTCAGGGCAGTGTTTACTTGTGGATTTGACATGTCATCATTGATCAATGTCTATTACCTTTCATCTTTGTCTGTTCCTAAGGTTATCTCTAAGCTCGTTTCCTGTTATTGTGCCACACTTGCTATTTGCACCACAGTGTCCCTGGATGGAGAATGGATGGGCCCATTAATGGAGAATGGATGGGGTCAGTTAAAAGACCATGAATAGCTGGTTTCAGTGATAAAGAGCATCGGTAATCTCAATGGTAGACACAAATGCTGGAGAAACTCAGCGAGTGAGGCAGCATCTATGGAGCGAAGGAAATAGGCAACGTTTCGGGCCGAAACCCTCCTCCTGTAATCTCAATGTTGTAATGGATAAGAGCCTAAATATCACTGCGAACATCTATCCCCCCTCAATAGATAAGGAAACCTACATTTCAGCAGAGTGTATTCTAGAGTCATAGAGTGATACGGTGTGGAAACAGGCCCTTTGGCCAAACTTGCCCACACCGGCCAACATGTCCCAGCTACAATAGGCCCATTGCCTGCGTTTGGTCCATATACCTACAGACCTGTCCTATCCATGTCCCTGTCCAAATGTCTCTTAAACGTTGCAATAGTACCTGCCCATGTTAGATGTCCCAAAATGCAACAACTCACATTTCTCTGCATTAAATTCCATCAACCATTCCTCAACCCACCTCGCCAACTGATCAAGATCCTGCTGCAGTTTTTGATATCCATCTTCACTGTCTGCAATATCATCCATTGTTGTATCATCTACAAACTTGCTAATCTTGCCATGTATGTTTCATCCAAATCAATGATATAGATGACAAATAGTAATGGACCCAGCACCTAACCTTGAGGTACACCACTAGTCACAGACCTCCAGTCTCAGAAGTAACCTTCCACCATCACCCTCTGAATTCTTCCATGAAGCAAATGTTCTATCCATTCAGCACTCTCTCCTTGGATCCAATGCAATCTAACCTTCCAGAGCAGCCTACCATGTGGAACCTTGACAAATGCTTTGCTGAAGTCCATATAGAACATTCACAGCTCTGCCCTCAGCAACCTTATTGGTCACATCTTCAATAAACTCGATCAGATTCATGAGACATGATCTCCCACGTACAAAACCATGCTGACTCTCCCTAATCAGCTCTTCACCATCTAATGCCTGTATATCCGATCCCGCAAAATACTCCCTAGTAACTTTCCAACTACAGATGTTAAGCTCACTGGCCTGTAGTTTTGAACCTTTTCACTGCAGCCCTTCTTGAATAGAGGCCCAACATTTGCCACCCTTCTGTCTTCCGGGACCTCTCCTGTATTTAATAACGATTTATAAATTTCAGCCAGGGCTTCCGCAATTTCCCCACTCGATTCCCACAGTGTTCTCAGATATATCTGATCCATCCCGGGACATTCATCTATCTTCGTTCACATCAGGACCTTCAGCACCTCTTCCACCATAATACTGGATGCTCTCAAGACACTTCCATTGACTGCTTCAAGTTCCACAATCGTCTTGTCTTTCTCGACAGTAACAATAGAGGAACAATACTCATTGAGGACGTTGCCCATCTCACGTGGCTCCACAGAGTTGACCAATTTGGTTCATGAGATGTTCCACTCTCTCTCTACTTACCCTTTTCCCTTTATGTACTTGGGATTATCCTTAATGAGTTTGCGTCATAGTTCCCAAATCTCCTCTCGGATGCACTTGATCCCAGCAGCCTCTCCCTGTCCCATGCCTCCTTCTTATTCTTGACCAATGCCTCAATTTTCCTCCTCATCCAGGCTTCTTTACATTAGCCTGCCTTGCCCTTCAATCTAACAGGGTTGTGCATGTCTGAACTCTTGTCAGCTCACTTTAAAATCATCCCACTTTCCCCATCTTCCTTTTCCTTCAAACAACCTATTCCAATATATCTGTGCAAATCCCTCTCTCATACCCTCAATGTTTGGCCTTACTCCATATAACCATATAACCATATAACAATTACAGCACGGAAACAGGCCATCTCGGCCCTTCAAGTCCGTGCCGAACAACTTTTTTCCCTTAGTCCCACCTGCCTGCACTCATACCATAACCCTCCATACCCTTCTCATCCATATGCCTATCCAATTTATTTTTAAATGATACCAACGAACCTGCCGCCACCACTTCCACTGGAAGCTCATTCCACACCGCTACAACTCTCTGAGTAAAGAAGTTCCCCCTCATGTTACCCCTAAACCTCTGTCCCTTAATTCTAAAGTCATGTCCTCTTGTTTGAATCTTCCCTATTCTGAAAGGGAAAAGCTTGTCCACATTAACTCTGTCTATCCCTCTCATCATTTTAAAGACCTCTATCAAGTCACCCCTTAACCTTCTGCGCTCCAGAGAATAAATACCTAACTTATTCAACCTATCTCTGTAACTTAGCTGTTGAAACCCAGGCAACATTCTAGTAAATCTCCTCTGTACCCTCTCTATTTTGTTGACATCCTTCCTATAATTGGGCGACCAAAATTGTACACCATACTCCAGATTTGGTCTCACCAACGTCTTGTACAATTTTAACATTACATCCCAGCTTCTATACTCAATGCTCTGATTTATAAAGGCTAGCATACCAAAAGCTTTCTTTACCACCCTATCTATATGAGATTCTACCTTCAAGGAACTATGCACGGTTATTCCCAGCTCCCTCTGTTGAACTGTATTCTTCAATTCCCTACCGTTTACCATGTACGTCCTATTTTGATTTGTCCTGCCAAGGTGTAGCACCTCACATTTATCAGCATTAAACTCCATCTGCCATCTTTCAGCCCATTTTTCCAACTGGCCTAAATCACTCTGTGGACTTTGGAAATCCTCTTCTTTATCCACAACACCCCCTATCTTGGTAGCATCTGCATACTTACTAATCCAATTTACCACCCCTTCATCCAGATCATTGATGTACATGACAAACAACAAAGGACCCAACACAGATCCCTGAGGCACCCCACTAGTCACCTGCCTCCAACCCGACAAACAGCCATCCACCATTACCCTCTGGCTTCTCCCATTCAGCCACTGTTGAATCCATCTTGCTATTCCTGCATTTATACCCAACAGTTGAACCTTCTTAACCAACCTTCCATGAGGAACCTTGTCAAAGGCCTTACTGAAGTCCATATAGACAACATCCACTGCTTTACCCTCGTCAATTTCCCTAGTAACCTCTTCAAAAAATTCAAGAAGATTAGTCAAACATGACCTTCCAGGCACAAATCCATGTTGACTGTTCCTAATTAGACCCTCTTTATCCAGATACTTATATATATTATCTCTAAGTATCTTTTCCATTAATTTGCCCACCACTGAAGTCAAACTAACCGGTCTATAATTGCTAGGTTTACTTTTAGAACCCTTTTTAAACAATGGAACAACATGCGCAGTACGCCAATCCTCGGGGACTATTCCAATTTCTAATGACATTTGAAATATTTCTGTCATAGCCCCGGCTATTTCTACACTAACTTCCCTCAATGTCCTAGGGAATATCCTGTCAGGACCTGGAGACTATTCCACTTTTATATTTTTCAAAAGTGCCAGTACTTCTTTTACTTTGAAACTCATAGTATCCATAGCTACTCTACTAGTTTCCCTTACCTCACATAATTCAATATCTTTCTCCTTGGTGAATACCGAAGAAAAGAAATTGTTCAATATCTCCCCCATCTCTTTTGGCTCTGCAGATAGCTGTCCACTCGGTCTCTCCAATGGACCAATTTTATCCCTTGTTATCCTTTTGCTATTAACATAGCTGTAGAAACCCTTTGGATTTACTTTCACCTTACTTGCCAAAGCAACCTCATATCTTCTTTTAGCTTTTCTAATTTCTTCCTTTAGATTATTTTTACATTCCTTATACTCCTCAAGCACATCATTTACTTCATGCTGCCTATAATTATTGTAGACCTCCCTCTTTTTCCGAACACGATGTCCAATTTCCCTTGAAAACCAGGGCTCTTTCCAATTTTTACTGGTTCCTTTCAACCGAACAGGAACATAAAGATTTTGTACTCTTAAAATTTCCCCTTTAAATGTCCTCCATTTCTCCTCTACATCTTTCCCATAAAACAAAATGTCCCAGTTCTCTCCTTTTAAATCATCTCGCATCTCGTTAAAGTTAGCCTTTCTCCAATCAAAAATCTCAACCCTAGGCCCAGTTCTGTCCTTCTCCATAATTATATTGAAACTAATGGTATTGTGATCACTGGACCCGAAGTGCTCCCCTACGCATACCTCCACCACCTGTCCCGTCTCATTTCCTAACAGGAGGTCCAGCACTGCCCCTCCTCTAGTAGGCACCTCTATGTATTGCTGCAAAAAACTATCCTGCACACATTTTACAAACTCCAAACCATCCAGCCCCTTTACAGAATGTGTTTCCCAGTCTATGTGTGGAAAGTTGAAATCTCCCACAATCACTACCTTGTGCTTACTACTAATATCTGCTATCTCTTTACATATTTGCTCTTCCAATTCTCGTTCCCCATTTGGCGGTCTATAATATACCCCTATACGTGTTGCTACACCTTTCCCACTTCTAAGTTCCACCCAAATAGCCTCCCTAGATGAGCCCTCCAATCTATCCTGCCAAAGCACTGCTGTAATATCTTCCCTGACTAGCAATGCAACACCTCCACCTCTTGCCCCTCCAATCCTATCACACCCGAAGCAACGAAATCCTGGAATATTTAGTTTCCAATCACAGCCCTCCTGCAACCATGTTTCACTGATCGCCAC
The DNA here is from genome assembly GCA_963514005.1 of Raja brachyura. The sequence goes on from OY740811.1 coordinate 3,249,529, forward strand.
AACATCATACTTCCAGGTGTCTATCCAGACTCTAAGCTCATCCACCTTTCTTACAATGCTCCTAGCATTAAAATATGCACATTTAAGAAACCCCCCATCTCTTATTCTCTGTTTATTTCCTTTTTTTTCTTTCTCCTCTTGTGTCGGAGTGCTTCCCTTTTCTGCTTCCTGCCTCCCATTCTGTCTACTAGCTTTTGCTATTTGCATCCCTCGCCTCAACCATTCTAGTTTAAAGTCTCCCCAGTGGCCTTTGCAAATTTCCCCGCCAGGATATTGGTCCCCCTCGGGTTCAAGTGCAACCCATCCTTTCTGTACAGGTCCCACCTACCCCAAAATAAGTCCCAATGATCCAGAAACTTGAATCCCTGCCCTCTGCACCAGTCTTTCAGCCAAGCATTTATCCTCCACCTTGCTTCATTTCTACTCTCACTGTCACGTGGCACAGGCAGTAATCCTGAGATTGTTACCTTTTTGGTCCTTTTCCTCAACTCTCCTCCCAAGTCCTTAAATCCTCCCTTCAGGACCTCTTCTCTTTTTTTTACCTATGTCATTGGTACCTATATGTACCACGACCTCAGGCTCCTCTCCCTCTGATTTGAGGATATCTTGGACACGTTTAGACACGTCCAAGACCTTGGCACCAGGGAGGCAGACCACCATCCTGGTCTCCCGACTGCGTCCACAGAATCGCCTATCCGACCCCCTAACAATAGAGTCCCCAATTACTATTGCCCTCCTCTTTTTTTCCCTACCTTTCGGAGTAACAGGGGCGGTCTCTGTGCTGAAGGCCCGTCCGCTGTCGCTACCCCCGGGTAGGCTGTCACCCCCATCCGTACTCAAACAGGAGTACTTATTTGCCAGGTGTACTGACATTGGAGTACTCACTTGTTCATGCCTCTGCCCCTTGCCCTTCCTTAGTGTGACCCACATGTCTCTCCAAGTTAGGGATTTAGCTCATGTTAAGGCCCCTTGGTTTAGAATTATCTACCTGGGTAATAGACTGTGAGCGTTGTCCATGCCCCTCATGCTCCTGTACACCTCAATGAGTCACTCCTCAGCCTTCTATGCTTCACAGCAAAAAGTCCCAGACTATCCATCCTTTCCCTATAACTCAGTCCTCAAGTCCAGGTAACATTCTGGTGAATCTAATAGCAATTAATACTTGCCAAGGGAACATTTAGTTTCTGCCCCCAGTCCCTGTTTCATCCACTCAGCAGAGACATGTCTCTGCCTTCAGTTTGTCCACACAACCTGTGGCTCCCCGATCCATTGTGGCCCATGTCCCTTCTGAAACTGCCATCAGCATCCTCAGTATTCCCATCTCCCTGTGTCTGGTTGATGCTTCACACAATCCAGATCCATAATTCTTTGCCCAATCACCTACCTTCAATAGCTTGCACGCTGTAAAGATTTATATTAAGTAATTTATATTAGATTGACATTGATGTGGGCCAAACGCAAGCAGGTGGGACTAGTGTATCTGGGACATAGACACATAGAAACATAGAAAATAGGTGCAGGAGTAGGCCATTCGGCCCTTCCAGCCTGCACCGCCATTCAATATGATCATGGCTGATCATCCAACTCAGTATCCCGTACCTGCCTTCTCTCCATACCCCCTGACGCCTTTAGCCACAAGGGCCACATGTAACTCCCTCTTAATTATAGCCAATGAAATGGCCTCAACTGGCAGAGAATTCCAGACTCACCACTCTCTGTGTGAAAAATGTTTTTCTCATCTCGGTCCTAAAAGATTTCCCCCTTATCCATAATCTGTGGCCCCTGGACTTCCCCAACATTGGGAACAATCTTCCTGCATCTAGCCTGTCCAACCCCTTAAGAATTTTGTAAGTTTCTATAAGATCCCCCCTCAATCTTCTTCGTTCTAGCGAGTACAAGCCGCGTCTATCCAGTCTTTCTTCGTATGAAAGTCCTGACATCCCAGGAATCAGTCTGGTCACCCAAATGGTTGGCCGATGTGGGCAGTTTGGGCTGAAGAGCCTGTTTCCACACTGTATGACTCTAGGGCTCTGTAAAGAGAATTGAACAGCTTGTGTGACAGAGTTGTAGGGCTGAAGGGAACTAATGAGGTAGGAATGGAAATGATGGGGTTCCTGCACCAGGAGATGGCATGATCAAGATGGGCACATTAGTCTCCCCCGGTTCCCTTTTCAATATAATGTGGAAGGCCAGTGAAAGCGAGATGGAGGAATCGTGTGTGTGTTCATTTGGGTGACCTTTCTACTGGTTAGAGGGTATAACTTGTAATGCTTGGTGATCCAAGGAGAACGTTCTTCCACACAGAGAATGGTGAATGTGCAGCCAGAGAGGGTGGTAGATTCAGAACCAATCACGGTAATTAAGATTCATTTACACAGGGACGTGAATAGGTGAGGCACAGGAGGATATGGACCTATAGTAGTCGTTTGTTATTAGTCTAGATGGTCAAAAGGCTGGAATGAAATATTCCGTGACAATACCAAACATAAACCTAAACCTGGATATGATAGTTGTAGGATCTGTTTCTGTTCTCTCTATCACTGACTGTAACTCGGAGGTTGCTGCTGGTCCCGGGGTGTTGGATGTGGTTGGGGGAACCAGTCTGTGTGAACTTTGCTGGGTTTAACTTTACCACTGATCATCATCCTGTCCCTCAGCCGCAGACTCCACAGCCAGTGATCCATGTGTAACCCACACCGTCCTGGATCAGCCCTGGAGGAACTCGGGTTGTAATGGAACTCGGTGCAGCAACCAATGGATGGGTGATGGAAATCTGGTGGAAGGGTGGTACAGATTTAGCAGGTAAACTGATCGCACGCTAGTAAGTGAGGTGAATGTGACGCAGTTAGTGCTGATGTTGCATCTACGAGGAGCCCAATTCGATCCTGACATCGGGCGATGTCTGTGTGGAATTTGCATGGTCTGTCCTGGGTGGGTTCCCCAGGTGCTCCAGCATCCAAAATATGTGCTGGTAGCTGGCAAAAGATTCAAAGCAAGGTTCACGGTCATGTGACGGAATACGTTGCAGTGCTACAGGGAAAGTAGGAGAAGGGGCAGAGGGCTGAAGGGTTCACGTTCCTGAAGGCTAGTATGATCATGATGGGCAGAATGGCAACCTACTGTTATATATTGAGTAACTGAAAGAGAACAAGGCGTGTTAGATTGATAGTATCAGCCCTCATTGTGGAACAGGGAGTGGAACACAGAGAAAGGAAAGTCACATTCTGCAGGAAGGGAAGAGAGACTTTGGAAAGGGCAAGAAAGGGTTTCCTGGGACTGGACCAATGTTGCAATGCGATGGTCTAGACCCCAGTCACTAATCTTTCCCTCAGTCGGGGTCTGACTCTCTGCTTGTCGTTTCAGTTACGACAACGTGAAGATTCCTGAGAGTGTGGTTGAACGCTATCGCTGCTCTGGGTGGAGTCCCGGCTGGTTAAAGGGTAGGTGTACAACTATATCCAACTGATGCACTGTGTTACTTTAGCAAAGGTCAGAGTGATGATCCAGATCTCTACGGCACTACAGATAAAATAGAACAATAATAAATACAATGAATGAATAACCACAACACTAGGTAACTGTAATAGTGAAAACACCAAAGTCTGTAGTGCAACCCAAGACACAGTCGATGGAACATCATGGTTGCTGAGGTTAGTGTTGTGCAGTGTTCAACAGCCTGATAGTTGCTGGGAAGAAGCTGTTCTTGAACCTGGAGGTCGCAGTTTTCAGGCTCCTGCACCTTCTTCCCGATGGTAGCAGCAAGATGAGAGCGTGGCCAGGGTGTGGCCTCATCAACACACTTCATAGTTATAACAAGACTTCTCTGCTTTAAGTTCATCAAATTCACTTTTAGCAAAACCTGACTTTGTTTGTTTAATATTCTGATTTTATTTGAATAGTTTAGTATATTTGCAATATTTGTGTCTCTAAATATGTGTGAAAGTTGAAGACTTTGTGATGTTTAATGGCCAGTCAGCCTGAAGCTGAGGCAGGTTGCTCAGGGGTGGGCAATGTGTGTCCATTCAAGAGCCCAGTGACCTACAGGGGGTCAGGGAGCAGCTGCTGCTGTGGGGAGTGTGGGTGGGGAGGGTGAGGGCAGCAGCTCACTGCTGACTGAGTCTGAGACTGAGACTGACTGGGTCGTGATCACTGTTACACTGGCTCCAGATTCACATTCCCTGCTGCACTGTGGGACCGGGTACATTTTACAATGTGTATAAACCTCATTGCAGGTCTCCATCCCAGTGTGGGAGACGGGGAGGTGACCAGGACAGTCTGTTTCTCCTGGGTTAAAGACAACGGCAATGAAGACACCTGCCTCAAGCAACAGGAGATCACAATCAAAATCTGTGATGGTTATTTTGTGTATCGTCTGAAGCCGACACCCGGAGATTACAGGGAGTATTGTGCAGGTATGTTGCTCTCCATGTTGAGAAAGTGTGGGTGGGGCTTGTGGGGTGGGGGTGGGGCTTGTGAGGATGGGGTGGGGGTGGGTCTTGTAGGGTGTAAGGGGGGGTGGGGGTGTGAGTGGGGGTGGGGCTTGTGGGGTGTGAGGGGTGGGGATGGGGGTGTGAGGGGGGGTGGGGGTATGAGCGGGGGTGGGGCTTGTGGGGTGAGGGGGGTGGGGGGTGTGAGGGGGGTGGGGCTTGTGGGGTGAGGGGGGGTGCGGGTGTGAGGGGGGTGGGGGTGGGGTTGTGAGGGGGGGTGGGGCTTGTGGGGTGTGAGGGGGGGTGGGGCTTGTGGGGTTTGAGGGGGGGTGGGGCTTGTGGGGTTTGAGGGGTGGAGACGGGGGTGTGAGGGGGGGGTGGGGGTGTGAGGGGGGTGGGGCTTGTGGGGTGTGAGGGGGGTGGGGTGGGCTTGTGAGGGGTGGGGGTGGGGCTTGTGGGGTTTGAGGGGTGGGGTGGGGGTGTGAGAGGGGGTGGGGGTGTGACGGGGTGGGGGTGGGGCTGGGGGGGTGGGGGGTGGGGCTTGTGGGGTGAGGGGTGGTGGGGGTGGGGCTTGTGGGGTGGGGATGTGAGGGGGAGTGGGTTTGTTGGGTGTGAGTGGGGTGGGGGTTTGGGTGGGGGTGTGGTGGGGGTGGGGATGGGGGTGGGGGTGTGAGGGGGGGTGGGGGTGGGGCTTGTGGGGTGGGGGTGGGGGGGAGGGGGTGAATTCTGGGACGTCCCGAGGTATCAGTCCACACACAGGGCTGAATGTTGCAGTCTGTGGCCAGTGATCCCCTCTCCCACAGTCTGATCAAGCTGTTGTGTCTGGACCTCGCCTTCCTGGCGTGACCTGTGACCTGTGACCTCCACCCCCTCTCCCTGTCCCCTTCCCTATGAATGACCTGTGACCAGTCTACAGTCGGGGTCACATACTCCAACTAGAATACCTGGACCAATACCCTGTCCACTCCCACCCCAGTACTGTTGCCCCCCCCTCCCCCCACCAAGCTGGTGAACTGCCCGTTTCTGCCATGGCCCCCCCACCACTGGTACTGTTGCCCCCCCCCCCCCCCACCACCGGTACTGTTCTGGTGAACTGCCCGTATCTGCCATGGTCCCCCCTCCCCTGGCCCCACATTGAACAGCACGGCCCACACACACACTGTGGCTGAGGATGACCACTGAAGCTGGGCAGGATGTCCCAGGCAGAGAACCTGGCCCATGCCAACCCCCCCCCTCCCCACCGCCTGACCACGGAGCCCCAATCTGAGCCCCCTACCCCTGCGTCCTCATTTGCCACAGCCCCTTGGGCTGACGGCTCCTTTCATTGTTCCATTGAGAGTAAAAATTCCCCCAGGACAGAGCAGCCCCGCACCCCCCTCCCGGCGATCACACGCCCCATCATCACCCTGTCCTGCCCACTCCTGCATCCTGTCGCACTAGCCCCCCCCCTTCCCATCCCCTCCTGCACTGGACACCCCAACCAGCCCCCCCCCCCCTGGCCATTTCTTGCACTCCCCCCCACCCACTGCCCCCTCTCCACCCTCGAAAAAATCCGACCCCTCCCAGCCTCCCCACTGCCTCCCCACTCCCCCTCCCACAATCACACACACTCCACTCCACTCCCCCTCCCCCACCATCCCGCGCTCTCCACCCTCACGAAATTCCAACCCATCCCAGCCAACCCACTGCCCCTCCCACAATCACACACACTCCACACCCCCTCCCCCCCCACTGTCCCACCCCCACCCCCTCACAGCCGCCAGGACGGAGCGGGGAGAAGCAGGAATGACTGGGGTGGGAGACTTGAACATGGAGCACATTGATGGGTCACAGAGCCTGTAACATTGGCCCACAGAATGAGGCAACCTGTTTACACCATTTTTACTCTGATCCCATTCTCCCCACATTCTCATCAATTGCCCCAAATTAGCACAAGGTGCTGGAGTAATTCAGCAGGTCAAGCAGCGTTTCTGGGGAACATGGATTGGTGACATTTCGGGTCAGGACCTTTCTTCAAAAGGATCCCGGCCAGATGTGTCACCCATCCATGTTCACCAGGGATGCTCCCTGACCCGCTGAGCACTCTGTGCTTTGTTTGTGAACCAACATTTGCAGTTCCTTGTATCTCGGACAACACATTATTGATCAACTGTTCGTGGAAACATAGTCCTTCAGTAACTGGTTGCTGGACGTCCCACATGACAACAGTAGCCAAACTCCTCGTGTAGTTCACTAACACACTCCAGTGCAGCCAGTGAGTTTTACTGGTGATATATAAATGCACGATTTACTGCATCAGACCAATATATCTGCCACAGTAAGTTAGCAGATGGGGACAGCAATGGGTCAACGGTTGGAAATGGAGCGTGTTTGAGGCTTTTATATGGGGTGGTCTATCTGTGGCTTGGAGAATAAAACTGAGGATTGTCTGCTCCAAGAACGGTGGAAGTGCAGCTGTGTGTATCAGAGGCTGTGTGATGACAAGTGGACATCACACTAACACTGACCATCATCTTGTGTCCCACCCACAGACTCCGTGCACAGTGACCCATGTGTAAACCACACCGTCCTGGATCAGCCCTGGAGGAGCACGGATTGTTCCAACACTCAGTGCACAAATGGCCAATGAAAGTCTGATGCAAACCTTGCTGAAGGATGGTACAGAATCAACAGGTAATGTGAGGATATAATTCCATCAAACTCAGTCAGTGAGGGAGGAGGAGGGGTGAGGACATGATGGAAGATCAGGTCGTCAGTTATCACAGAGGGGCAGTGAGTAAAAACTGGGATGTGGAGCTGTCAAATTCTGTACCGTGAGAGACGGGGAGGATAGTGGCCGGGATTCACCGGGAGATTATCTGGCAGTGGGTGATATTGAAATAGGACGGGATGCGGACAGATTGTCCTCAATTACTGGTCTCTCTCTCACTGAATAAAAGACCCCAGTTCAGGGGCTGACTCTCTGATTGTTGTTTCAGTTCTGGCGGATGGAAGATTCCCGAGACTACTGTTCCAGCGAATCACTGCTCCGGGGAGAGGCCAGGCTGGTTAAACGGTAGGATTAGAGTTTGCTACTTTGGGACTTAGCTTTTGTCAGGGAGGGCCAGACTGATGACAACGATCAGTTCAGAAGGCCGTCCACATGGACAACGAACCCAAACTCCCTGAAAGTTTCTCCCCACAGTCTCTCAGCCCTGGATCTTCATGGAGTCAGGCGACAGAGCTCCAGCTCTCCACCTGTGTCCCGGTATCGGGCTGTCGATCGGTCTGCTGCTGTCCCCTCTACAGACTAGACCTGGAGCAGTTTCAGCAGCTCCAATCATGCCAGTGAAGGAGCAGCTTCAAGGGAGCTTGACACACGACTGACACTCACAGTTCATCAATTCATCAGGTCACATTGAACGAATCATACAATGCAGAAACCAACCCCTTAGCCCAACTCCCCCGTGCCCAACAAGCTGCCCGAACAAAGCCAGTCCCATTTGGCCCATATCCCTTGGAACCTTTCCAATCCACGTACCTGCAAAAATGTATTTCAAATATTGTTGTGGTACCTGCCCCAACTACATCTTCTGGCAGCTCGTTCCATGTTCCCACCACCCTGTGTGTTGAAACTGTTCTCCCTCCGGTTGCTATTAAATCATTCCCCTCTCACTTTAAACCTGTGTTCTCAGGTTCTTGATTCCCTGCTCTCTGGGCAAAATAAAGCCCCATTCACCCTACCTATTCCCCGTTAGATTTTATATCCCTCTACAATATCGTGCCTCAGTCTCCAGCGCTCTCAGGAATAAAGACCCAGCCGAACCAACCCCTCCCTGTAGCTCAGGCCCTGAATCCTGGCAACATCCTCGTAAATCTTCTCTGCGCCTTCCCGGCTTAAACCAATGAGGTTCCTATTTCAAAATCTTCAAATTAATGAATTCACATACACTATACTTGTTTTTAAATTTACATAAGGTTTTTAACTTCTTTATTCACAAATTTAGTTCTGACTTGTTGGACCATATTTATTCTGATTAATTTTAAAAGTTCTTCTTTAATTCCCGAATTTAAAAGACATTTGGATAGGAAAGGTTCAGAGTGATATGGGCCAAATGTGGGTGAATGGGACTGGTTTAGATGAGGCATGGTGGTCATCGTGGATGATTGGGTGGAAGGGCCTGCTTCTGTGCTGTACGACTCTAATTGGGATTTATTATTCCCTACATACATTCCCAATTCAATACCTTCCCAGACGATATACCAATGCCACTATTGTTTGCAACCTGCGTCAGTAAAACATGCGAGTGCTTGTTGCACAGGGCCCAGACGCTCAGAATCAAGTTCTTGTAGAATCTTCCCTGTAGTCCTTCACCGCACAAAATGTTCACTGTTTTTGCAAGGCGTGAAATGTCTCTGAATTTCACTGAAACATAAAGTATTTTGATATTTTTATCAGCTGGTCAGCCTGGAGTGTAGCTTCACTGACACAAACTAGACTTCCCACTTTTGATTTCATCGACACTTCACACTGCCTTGAAGAAGCAGCCAACGCCATTAAAGACAACCCACCCTGGTCATTCTTTCACCTCCATGCTCCCGTTGGGAAGAAGGCACAGACGCTTGTAAACGCCCATCACCAGGCTTGTTAGTCTCTGTTATCAGGATTCTGCACGGTCCTTCCATAACCTTATGAACTGTCTGATGCACCTCCACCCCATTGTAAACATTGAACTTTGTCTCTGGAACTAATGTGTTGCAATGTCTTCGCTCTGTATCTTCCCCTTTGGTCAACCTGTTGTGCGTGAGATTGGGTTGAATGTATTTATTGATAGTTTTATCGGATCTGATTGGATGGCATGTGCCTCGCTACACATGACAATAATAAACCTTACCCTAAACAAAAACAAACCAGGGGCAGGTCTAGTTAACCAATTAACAAGGCCAATTAACTGACTCATTCAATGGAGTTTGGATGTGGGAGGAAACTGGAGCACCCTGAGAAAACCCACACGGTCACAGGAAGAAGTTGCAACCTCTACTCAGACAGACAGACCCACAGGTCAGGACATAACCCGGGTGTCTGGTGCTGTGAGGCAGCAGCACTACCTGCTGCACCACTGTGGTACCGGGTACAATTTACAATGATTATAAACCTCATTCCAGGTTCCCATCCAATTGTAAGAGTGGGGGAGGTGACCAGGAGAATATGTTTCAAAGACGTTGATGACGATGGGGCTGAACACGGGTGCAGCATCAACCTGGACATCAAGGTTAAAAACTGCAGCAGTTACTTTGTGTACCAGTTGAAGCCAACACCCAGTGACCAGACTGTGTATTGGACAGGTACGTGGCTGTTACATATTGACAAGAGATGTGAGGGGTTGTGTGGAAACCCTGGGCTGTCCCGAGTCACTAATACACCAGATCCCACCCGCAGTCACTGATCACTTTACTCGGTTCCCCCGCACCCTGTCTGAAGTAAGCTGTCCAATGTAAGGCTCTGTACCTAGTTGTCGGCCTTTTTGTTTGTGACGGTGAGAAAACGCTCAAAGCTTGAACACTTTGCCTTGAATGAGGTTACACAAAAGGCTGGGGAAACTCAGCGGGTGCAGCAGCATCTAAGGAGCGAAGGAGATAGGTGACGTTTCGGGTCGAGACCCTTCTTCAGACCGGTTGGTCTTTATCTACACAAGTACAGACCCTTCAGCACACACCTGCACTGACCATGATGCTCATTTGAAATAGATCCTTCCATTCTCTGCCTCCCCATGTTTTTGGCTTCATGTCGACTAAACTTTGCTGCCGTAACTGCTTCAATCACCACCTCAGCTGCGTAGTCTGGGCATCTCCCACTCTCAGTGTAGAAACAGATCTTGCCTTGTAAGTCTTCTTTAAACTTCCCCCTCTTACCTTAAAGCTATGCCCTCTGGTATGAGATGTTTCCGTCCTACCCAGTCTATGCCTCCCAAATGCCATATACATCTATCAGGCCACCTGTCAGCTGTGGTCCGATGCTCAAAGAAAAACAATCCAAGCTTGCCCACCTCCCCTACACCTAATACTCTCTAATTCAGGCAACATTCTGGTAAAACTCTTCTGCACTCTCTCCAAATCCTCCACAGAGAGCCTGACTATTTTCCCTGTGGCTGAGGAGCATTAGATGAGATATTATAAGTGAATGAGATATATGGGTAAGGAGGAATGATTATGGTAAAGAGGAAGAGATATAGAAGGCAGATGAGTGGTCGCCTTCTCCAGAGAGTAGTGGCCACCTGGCATATATTGCCTGAGCGATTTGCTGAAGTTGACAAAGTTCAACAAATGTTGAGATGACCACTTGAATCGTCGATGAATAAAGGATGTGGACCAGATGCTGGGAGATGAGACGTATGGAGGAGGGGTGCCCTTGGTCAGCATGGGCAAGTTGGGCCGAATGGACAGTTTCCATAATGCACGATTGTGTGAAAAAGGAAATAAGTAGAGGTAGAGCGATGAACTAAGCTTAAAGATAGTGACATAAGAAACTGCCGATGCTGAAACCTTGAGTAAAATGCAAAGTGTTTGAGTTACTCAGTGGGTCAGGCAGCATCTGTGGAGGGAATGGATAGCTGATATTTTCGGTAGGGAACATTATTTAGATGATGTTATATTTCGGTGAGTACAGCGGAGGTTGGGGAGGTGAGTGGGGGTAAAAGAGGCTGGGTGACTTTGTCTGAACTGGACATTAACTCTGACCATCATCATGTCCCCCAGCCGCAGACTCTGAACTCGGTGATCAGTGTGTGAACCACATCGTCCTGGACCACCCCAGGAGGAGCACGGCTTGTGCGAAACAAACGTGCTCTGGCAACAAATTGATGAATGACAACAATCTTACAGTGGGATGGTACAGATTGAAGAGGTAACGTGGAGATAATTGTATTATTCAATGATGCAGAAAATGTATCAGAAACACAGGCCAGTGAGGGGAGATGGAGGAGACAAGTGTGGTCAGTGACAGTAATGGGACAGTGTGGATACACAGACTGGGGTCAGTGACAGTAATGGGACAGTGTGGATACACAGACTGGGATCAGTGACAGGAATGGGACAGTGCGGATACAGGGAGACTGGGATCAGTGACAGTAATGCGACAGTGTGGATACAGGGAGACTGGGATCAGTGACAGTAATGGGACAGTGTGGATACACAGACCGGGATCAGTGACAGTAATGGGACAGTGTGGATACACAGACTGGGATCAGTGACAGTAATGGGACAGTGTGGATACACAGACTGGGATCAGTGACAGTAATGGGACAGTGTGGATACACAGACTGGGATCAGTGACAGTAATGGGACAGTGTGGATACACAGACTGGGATCAGTGACAGTAATGGGACAGTGTGGATACAGGGAGACTGGGATCAGTGACAGTAATGGGACAGTGTGGATACACAGACTGGGATCAGTGACAGTAATGGGACAGTGTGGATACACAGACTGGGATCAGTGACAGTAATGGGACAGTGTGGATACAGAGACTGGGGTCAGTGACAGTAATGGGACAGTGTGGATACACAGACTGGAATCAGTGACAGTAATGGGACAGTGTGGATACACAGACTGGGATCAGTGACAGTAATGGGACAGTGTGGATACACAGACTGGGATCAGTGACAGTAATAGGACAGTGTGGATACAGGGAGACTGGGATCAGTGACAGTAATGGGACAGTGTGGATACAGAGACTGGGATCAGTGACAGTAATGGGACAGTGTGGATACAGGGAGACTGGGATCAGTGACGGTAATGGGACAGTGTGGATACACAGACTGGGATCAGTGACAGTAATTGGACAGTGTGGAGACAGGGAGGCTGGGATCAGTGAGAGTAATGGGACAGTGTGGATACACAGACTGGGATCAGTGACAGTAATGGGACAGTGTGGATACAGGGAGACTGGGATCAGTGACAGTAATGGGACAGTGTGGATACACAGAGTGGGATCAGTGACAGTAATGGGACAGTGTGGATACACAGACTGGGGTCAGTGACAGTAATGAGACAGTGTGGATACACAGACTGGGATCAGTGACAGTAATGGGACAGTGTGGATACAGGGAGACTGGGATCAGTGACAGTAATGGGACAGTGTGGATACACAGACTGGGATCAGTGACAGTAATGGGACAGTGTGGATACACAGACTGAGATCAGTGACAGTAATGGGACAGTGTGGATACACAGACTGGGAACAGTGACAGTAATGGGACAGTGTGGAAACAGAGACTGGGATCAGTGACAATAATGGGACAGTGTGGATACAGGGAGACTGGGATCAGTGAGAGTAATGGGAAAGTGTGTATACACAGACCGGGATCAGTGAGAGTAATGGGACAGTGTGGATACACAGACTGGGATCAGTGACAGTAATGGGACAGTGTGGATATAGAGACTGGGATCAGTGACAGTAATGGGACAGTGTGGATACAGGAAGACTGGGATCAGTGACAGTAATGTGACAGTGTGGATACAGGGAGACTGGGATCAGTGACAGTAATGGGACAGTGTGGATACAGGGAGACTGGGATCAGTGAGGGTAATGGGACAGTGTGGATACACAGACTGGGATCAGTGACAGTAATGGGACAGTGTGGATACAGGGAGACTGGGATCAGTGACAGTAATGGGACAGTGTGGATACACAGACTGGGATCAATGACAGTAATGGGACAGTGTGGATACACAGACTGGGATCAGTGACAGTAATGGGACAGTGTGGATACACAGACTGGGATCAGTGACAGTAATGGGACAGTGTGGATACAGAGACTGGGATCAGTGACAGTAATGGGACAGTGTGGATACAGGGAGACTGGGATCAGTGACAGTAATGGGACAGTGTGGATACACAGACTGGGATCAGTGACAGTAATGGGACAGTGTGGATACACAGACTGGGATCAGTGACAGTAATGAGACAGTGTGGATACAGGGAGACTGGGATCAGTGACAGTAATGCGACAGTGTGGATACAGGGAGACTGGGATCAGTGACAGCAATGGGACAGTGTGGATACACAGACTGGGATCAGTGACAGTAATGGGACAGTGTGGATACACAGACTGGGATCAGTGAGAGTAATGGGACAGTGTGGATACACAGACTGGGATCAGTGACAGTAATGGGACAGTGTGGATACACAGACTGGGATCAGTGACAGTAATGGGACAGTGTGGATACAGGGAGACTGGGATCAGTTACATTAATGGGACAGTGTGGATACACAGACTGAGATCAGTGACAGTAATGGGACAGTGTGGATACAGGGAGACTGGGATCAGTGACAGTAATGGGACAGTGTGGATACAGGGAGACTGGGATCACTGACAGTAATGGGACAGTGTGGATACAGGGAGAATGGGATCAGTGACAGTAATGGGACAGTGTGGATACAGGGAGACTGGGATCAGTGAGAGTAATGGGACAGTGTGGATACACAGACTGGGATCAGTGACAGTAATGGGACAGTGTGGATACAGAGACTGGGATCAGTGTGAGGAATGGGACAGTGTGGATACAGGGAGACTGGGATCAGTGACAGTAATGGGACAGTGTGGATACACAGACTGGGATCAGTGAGAGTAATGGGACAGTGTGGATACAGGGAGACTGGGATCAGTGACAGTAATGGGACAGTGTGGATACAGAGACTGGGATCTGTGAGAGTAATGGGACACTGTGGATACAGGGAGACTGGGATAAGTGACAGTAATGGGACAGTGTGGATAAAGAGACTGGGATTAGTGAGAGTAATGGGACAGTGTGGATTCAGGGAGACTGGGATCATTGAGAGTAATGGGACAGTGTGGATACAGGGAGACTGGGATCAGTGACAGTAATGGGACAGTGTGGATACAGGGAGACTGGGATCAGTGACAGTAATGGGACAGTGTGGATACACAGACTGGGATCAGTGACAGTAATGGGACAGTGTGGATACACAGACTGGGATCAGTGACAGTAATGGGACAGTGTGGATACACAGACTGGGATCAGTGACAGTAATGGGACAGTGTGGATACAGAGACTGGGATCAGTGACAGTAATGGGACAGTGTGGATACAGGGAGACTGGGATCAGTGACAGTAATGGGACAGTGTGGATACACAGACTGGGATCAGTGACAGTAATGGGACAGTGTGGATACACAGACTGGGATCAGTGACAGTAATGAGACAGTGTGGATACAGGGAGACTGGGATCAGTGACAGTAATGCGACAGTGTGGATACAGGGAGACTGGGATCAGTGACAGTAATGGGACAGTGTGGATACACAGACTGGGATCAGTGACAGTAATGGGACAGTGTGGATACACAGACTGGGATCAGTGAGAGTAATGGGACAGTGTGGATACACAGACTGGGATCAGTGACAGTAATGGGACAGTGTGGATACAGGGAGACTGGGATCAGTTACATTAATGGGACAGTGTGGATACACAGACTGGGATCAGTGACAGTAATGGGACAGTGTGGATACAGGGAGACTGGGATCAGTGACAGTAATGGGACAGTGTGGATACAGGGAGACTGGGATCAGTGACAGTAATGGGACAGTGTGGATACAGGGAGACTGGGATCACTGACAGTAATGGGACAGTGTGGATACAGGGAGACTGGGATCAGTGACAGTAATGGGACAGTGTGGATACAGGGAGACTGGGATCAGTGAGAGTAATGGGACAGTGTGGATACACAGACTGGGATCAGTGACAGTAATGGGACAGTGTGGATACAGGGAGACTGGGATCAGTGACAGTAATGGGACAGTGTGGATACACAGACTGGGATCAGTGACAGTAATGGGACAGTGTGGATACACAGACTGGGATCAGTGACAGTAATGGGACAGTGTGGATACACAGACTGGGATCAGTGACAGTAATGGGACAGTGTGGATACATGGAGACTGGGATCAGTGGGAGTAATGGGACAGTGTGGATACAGGGAGACTGGGATCAGTGACAGTAATGGGACAGTGTGGATACAGGGAGACTGGGATCAGTGACAGTAATGGGACAGTGTGGATACAGGGAGACTGGGATCAGTGAGAGTAATGGGACAGTGTGGATACACAGACTGGGATCAGTGACAGTAATGGGACAGTGTGGATACAGAGACTGGGATCAGTGTGAGGAATGGGACAGTGTGGATACAGGGAGACTGGGATCAGTGACAGTAATGGGACAGTGTGGATACACAGACTGGGATCAGTGAGAGTAATGGGACAGTGTGGATACAGGGAGACTGGGATCAGTGACAGTAATGGGACAGTGTGGATACAGAGACTGGGATCTGTGAGAGTAATGGGACACTGTGGATACAGGGAGACTGGGATAAGTGACAGTCATGGGACAGTGTGGATAAAGAGACTGGGATTAGTGAGAGTAATGGGACAGTGTGGATTCAGGGAGACTGGGATCATTGAGAGTAATGGGACAGTGTGGATACAGGGAGACTGGGATCAGTGACAGTAATGGGACAGTGTGGATACAGGGAGACTGGGATCAGTGACAGTAATGGGACAGTGTGGATACAGGGAGACTGGGATCAGTGACAGTAATGGGACAGTGTGGATACACAGACTGGGATCAGTGAGAGTAATGGGACAGTGTGGATACAGAGACTGGGATCAGTGACAGTAATGGGACAGTGTGGATACAGGGAGACTGGGATCAGTGACAGTAATGGGACAGTGTGGATACACAGACTGGTATCAGTGACAGTAATGGGACAGTGTGGATACACAGACCGGGATCAGTGACAGTAATGGGACAGTGTGGATACAGAGACTGGGATCAGTGTGAAGAATGGGACAGTGTGGATACAGGGAGACTGGGGTCAGTGACAGTAATGGGACAGTGTGGATACACAGACTGGGATCAGTGAGAGTAATGGGACAGTGTGGATACAGGGAGACTGGGATCAGTGACAGTAATGGGACAGTGTGGATACTGAGACTGGGATCTGTGAGAGTAATGGGACAGTGTGGATACAGGGAGACTGGGATCAGTGACATTATGGGACAGTGTGGATAAAGAGACTGGGATCAGTGAGAGTAATGGACAGTGTGGATACAGGGAGACTGGGATCAGTGAGAGTAATGGGACAGTGTGGATACAGGGAGACTGGGATCAGTGACAGTAATGGGACAGTGTGGATACAGGGAGACTGGGATCAGTGACACTAATGGGACAGTGTGGATACAGGGAGACTGGGATCGGTGACAGTAATGGGACAGTGTGGATACACAGACTCGGATCAGTGAGAGTAATGGGACAGTGTGGATACCGAGACTGGGATCAGTGACAGTAATGGGACAGTGTGGATACAGAGACTGGGATCAGTGAGAGTAATGGGACAGTGTGGATACACAGACTGGGATCAGTGAGAGTAATGGGACAGTGTGGATACAGAGACTGGGATCAGTGACAGTAATGGGACAGTGTGGATACAGGGAGACTGGGATCAGTGACAGTAATGGGACAGTGTGGATACAGGGAGACTGGGATCAGTGACAGTAATGGGACAGTGTGGATACACAGACTGGTATCAGTGACAGTAATGTGACAGTGTGGATACACAGACTGGGATCAGTGACAGTAATGGGACAGTGTGGATACAGGGAGACTGGGATCAGTGACAGTAATGGGACAGTGTGGATACACAGACTGGGCTCAGTGACAGTAATGGGACAGTGTGGATACACAGACTGGGATCAGTGACAGTAATGGGACAGTGTGGATACACAGACTGGGATCAGTGACAGTAATGGGACAGTGTGGATACACAGACTGGGATCAGTGACAGTAATGGGACAGTGTGGATACATGGAGACTGGGATCAGTGGGAGTAATGGGACAGTGTGGATACAGGGAGACTGGGATCAGTGACAGTAATGGGACAGTGTGGATACAGGGAGACTGGGATCAGTGACAGTAATGGGACAGTGTGGATACGCAGACTGGGATCAGTGACTGTAATGGGACAGTGTGGATACACAGACTGGGATCAGTGACAGTAATGGGACAGTGTGGATACAGGGAGGCTGGGATCAGTGAGAGTAATGGGACAGTGTGGATACACAGACTGGGATCAGTGACAGTAATGGGACAGTGTGGATACATGGAGACTGGGATCAGTGACAGTAATGGGACAATGTGGATACACAGACTGGGATCAGTGACAGTAATGGGACAGTGTGGATACACAGACTGGGGTCAGTGACAGTAATGGGACAGTGGGGATACACAGACTGGGATCAGTGACAGTAATGGGACAGTGTGGATACACAGACTGGGATCAGTGACAGTAATGGGACAGTGTGGATACAGGGAGACTGGGATCAGTGACAGTAATGGGACAGTGTGGATACACAGACTGGGATCAGTGACAGTAATGGGACAGTGTGGATACACAGACTGGGATCAGTGACAGTAATGGGACAGTGTGGATACACAGACTGGGATCAGTGACAGTAATGGGACAGTGTGGATACACAGACTGGGATCAGTGACAGTAATGGGACAGTGTGGATACAGGGAGACTGGGATCAGTGGGAGTAATGGGACAGTGTGGATACAGGGAGACTGGGATCAGTGACAGTAATGGGACAGTGTGGATACAGGGAGACTGGGATCAGTGACAGTAATGGGACAGTGTGGATACACAGACTGGGATCAGTGACAGTAATGGGACAGTGTGGATACACAGACTGGGATCAGTGACAGTAATGGGACAGTGTGGATACAGGGAGGCTGGGATCGGTGAGAGTAATGGGACAGTGTGGATACACAGACTGGGATCAGTGACAGTAATGGGACAGTGTGGATACATGGAGACTGGGATCAGTGACAGTAATGGGACAGTGTGGATACACAGACTGGGATCAGTGACAGTAATGGGACAGTGTGGATACACAGACTGGGGTCAGTGACAGTAATGGGACAGTGTGGATACACAGACTGGGATCAGTGACAGTAATGGGACAGTGTGGATACACAGACTGGGATCAGTGACAGTAATGGGACAGTGTGGATACAGGGAGACTGGGATCAGTGACAGTAATGGGACAGTGTGGATACACAGATTGGGATCAGTGACAGTAATGGGACAGTGTGGATACACAGACTGAGATCAGTGACAGTAATGGGACAGTGTGGATACACAGACTGGGATCAGTGACAGTAATGGGACAGTGTGGATACAGGGAGGCTGGGATCAGTGAGAGTAATGGGACAGTGTGGATACACAGACTGGGATCAGTGACAGTAATGGGACAGTGTGGATACATGGAGACTGGGATCAGTGACAGTAATGGGACAGTGTGGATACACAGACTGGGATCAGTGACAGTAATGGGACAGTGTGGATACACAGACTGGGGTCAGTGACAGTAATGGGACAGTGTGGATACACAGACTGGGATCAGTGACAGTAATGGGACAGTGTGGATACACAGACTGGGATCAGTGACAGTAATGGGACAGTGTGGATACAGGGAGACTGGGATCAGTGACAGTAATGGGACAGTGTGGATACACAGATTGGGATCAGTGACAGTAATGGGACAGTGTGGATACACAGACTGAGATCAGTGACAGTAATGGGACAGTGTGGATACACAGACTGGGATCAGTGACAGTAATGGGACAGTGTGGAAACAGAGACTGGGATCAGTGACAGTAATGGGACAGTGTGGATACAGGGAGACTGGGATCAGTGAGAGTAATGGGACAGTGTGGATACACAGACTGGGATCAGTGACAGTAATGGGACAGTGTGGATACAGGGAGACTGGGATCAGTGACAGTAATGGGACAGTGTGGATACACAGACTGGGATCAGTGACAGTAATGGGACAGTGTGGATACACAGACTGGGATCAGTGACAGTAATGGGACAGTGTGGATACAGGGAGGCTGGGATCAGTGAGAGTAATGGGACAGTGTGGATACACAGACTGGGATCAGTGACAGTAATGGGACAGTGTGGATACATGGAGACTGGGATCAGTGACAGTAATGGGACAGTGTGGATACACAGACTGGGATCAGTGACAGTAATGGGACAGTGTGGATACACAGACTGGGGTCAGTGACAGTAATGGGACAGTGTGGATACACAGACTGGGATCAGTGACAGTAATGGGACAGTGTGGATACACAGACTGGGATCAGTGACAGTAATGGGACAGTGTGGATACAGGGAGACTGGGATCAGTGACAGTAATGGGACAGTGTGGATACACAGATTGGGATCAGTGACAGTAATGGGACAGTGTGGATACACAGACTGAGATCAGTGACAGTAATGGGACAGTGTGGATACACAGACTGGGATCATTGACAGTAATGGGACAGTGTGGAAACAGAGACTGGGATCAGTGACAGTAATGGGACAGTGTGGATACAGGGAGACTGGGATCAGTGAGAGTAATGGGACAGTGTGGATACACAGACTGGGATCAGTGAGAGTAATGGGACAGTGTGGATACACAGACTGGGATCAGTGACAGTAATGGGACAGTGTGGATACAGAGACTGGGATCAGTGACAGTAATGGGACAGTGTGGATACAGGGAGACTGGGATCAGTGACAGTAATGGGACAGTGTGGATACAGGGAGACTGGGGTCAGTGACAGTAATGGGACAGTGTGGATACAGGGAGACTGGGATCAGTGCGAGTAATGAGACAGTGTGGATACACAGACTGGGATCAGTGACAGTAATGGGACAGTGTGGATACAGGGAGACTGGGATCAGTGACAGTAATGGGACAGTGTGGATACACAGACTGGGATCAGTGACAGTAATGGGACAGTGTGGATACAGGGAGACTGGGATCAGTGAGAGTAATGGGACAGTGTGGATACACAGACTGGGATCAGTGACAGTAATGGGACAGTGTGGACACACAGACTGGGATCAGTGACAGTAATGGGACTGTGTGGATACACAGACTGAGATCAGTGACAGTAATGGGACAGTGTGGATACACAGACTGGGATCAGTGACAGTAATGGGACAGTGTGGATACAGGGAGACTGGGATCAGTGACAGTAATGGGACAGTGTGGATACACAGACTGGGATCAGTGAGAGTAATGGGACAGTGTGGATACAGAGACTGGGATCAGTGACAGTAATGGGACAGTGTGGATACAGGGAGACTGGGATCAGTGACAGTAATGGGACAGTGTGGATACAGGGAGACTGGGATCAGTGAGAGTAATGGGACAGTGTAGATACACAGACTGGGATCAGTGAGAGTACTGGGACAGTGTGGATACACAGACTGGGATCAGTGACAGTAATGGGACAGTGTGGATACAGAGACTGGGATCAGTGACAGTAATGGGACAGTGTGGATACAGGGAGACTGGGATCAGTGACAGTAATGGGACAGTGTGGATACAGGGAGACTGGGATCAGTGACAGTAATGGGACAGTGTGGATACAGGGAGACTGGGATCAGTGAGAGTAATGAGACAGTGTGGATACACAGACTGGGATCAGTGACAGTAATGGGACAGTGTGGATACAGGGAGACTGGGATCAGTGACAGTAATGGGACAGTGTGGATACACAGACTGGGATCAGTGACAGTAATGGGACAGTGTGGATACACAGACTGGGATCAGTGACAGTAATGGGACAGTGTGGATACACAGACTGGGATCAGTGACAGTAATGGGACCGTGTGGATACAGAGACTGGGATCAGTGACAGTAATGGGAATGTGTCGATACAGGGAGACTGGGATCAGTGAGAGTAATGGGACAGCGTGGATACACAGACTGGGATCAGTGCGAGTAATGGGACAGTGTGGTTACAAGGAGACTGGGATCAGTGACAGTAATGGGACAGTGTGGATACACAGACTGGGATCAGTGACAGTAATGGGACAGTGTGGATACAGGGAGACTGGGATCAGTGAGAGTAATGGGACAGTGTGGATACACAGACTGGGATCAGTGACAGTAATGGGACAGTGTTGATACAGGGAGA
The DNA here is from genome assembly GCA_963514005.1 of Raja brachyura. The sequence continues at coordinate 3,270,993 of OY740811.1, forward strand.
CTGGGATCAGTGACAGTAATGGGACAGTGTGGATACACAGACTGGGATCATTGACAGTAATGGGACAGTGTGGATACACAGACTGGGATCAGTGACAGTAATGAGACAGTGTGGATACAGGGTGACTGGGATCAGTGACAGTAATGCGACAGTGTGGATACAGGGAGAATGGGATCAGTGACAGTAATGGGACAGTGTGGATACACAGACTGGTATCAGTGACAGTAATGGGGCAGTGTGGATACACAGACTGGGATCAGTGACAGTAATGGGACAGTGTGGATACAGGGAGACTGGGATCAGTGACAGTTATGGGACAGTGTGGATACACAGACTGGGATCAGTGACAGTAATGGGACAGTGTGGATACACAGACTGGGATCAGTGACAGTAATGGGACAGTGGGGATACACAGACTGGGATCAGTGACAGTAATGGGACAGTGTGGATACACAGACTGGGATCAGTGACAGTAATGGGACAGTGTGGATACAGGGAGACTGGGATCAGTGGGAGTAATGGGACAGTGTGGATACTGGGAGACTGGGATCAGTGACAGTAATGGGACAGTGTGGATACAGGGAGACTGGGATCAGTGACAGTAATGGGACAGTGTGGATACAGGGAGAATGGGATCAGTGACAGTAATGGGACAGTGTGGATACACAGACTGGGATCAGTGAGAGTAATGGGACAGTGTGGATACAGAGACTGGGATCAGTGAGAATAATGGGACAGTGTGGATACAGAGACCGGGATCAGTGACAGTAATGGGACAGTGTGGATACAGGGAGACTGGGATCAGTGAGAGTAATGGGACAGTGTGGATACACAGACTGGGATCAGTGAGAGTAATGGGACAGTGTGGATACAGAGACTGGGATCAGTGACAGTAATGGGACAGTGTGGATACAGGGAGACTGGGATCAGTGACAGTAATGGGACAGTGTGGATACAGGGAGACTGGGATCAGTGAGAGTAATGGGACAGTGTGGATACACAGACTGGGATCTATGACAGTAATGGGACAGTGTGGATACACAGACTGGGATCAGTGACAGTAATGGGACAGTGTGGATACACAGACTGGGATCAGTGACAGTAATGGGACAGTGTGGATACAGGGAGACTGGGATCAGTGACAGTAATGGGACAGTGTGGATACACAGACTGGGATCAGTGACAGTAATGGGACAGTGTGGATACACAGACTGGGATCAGTGACAGTAATGAGACAGTGTGGATACAGGGAGACTGGGATCAGTGACAGTAATGCGACAGTGTGGATACAGGGAGACTGGGATCAGTGACAGTAATGGGACAGTGTGGATACACAGACTGGGATCAGTGACAGTAATGGGACAGTGTGGATACACAGACTGGGATCAGTGACAGTAATGGGACAGTGTGGATACAGAGAATGGGGTCAGTGACAGTAATGGGACAGTGTGGATACACAGACTGGGATCAGTGACAGTAATGGGACAGTGTGGATACACAGACTGGGATCAGTGACAGTAATGGGACAGTGTGGATACACAGACTGGGATCAGTGACAGTAATGGGACAGTGTGGATACAGGGAGTCTGGGATCAGTGACAGTAATGGGACAGTGTGGATACACAGACTGGGATCAGTGACAGTAATGGGACAGTGTGGATACACAGACTGGGATCAGTGACAGTAATGGGACAGTGTGGCTACAGGGAGTCTGGGATCAGTGACAGTAATGGGACAGTGTGGATACACAGACTGGGATCAGTGAGAGTAATGGGACAGTGTGGATACACAGACTGGGATCAGTGACAGTAATGGGACAGTGTGAATACAGGGAGACTGGGATCAGTGAGAGTAATGGGACAGTGTGGATACACAGACTGGGATCAGTGACAGTAATGGGACAGTGTGGACACACAGACTGGGATCAGTGACAGTAATGGGACTGTGTGGATACACAGACTGAGATCAGTGACAGTAATGGGACAGTGTGGATACACAGACTGGGATCAGTGACAGTAATGGGACAGTGTGGATACAGGGAGACTGGGATCAGTGACAGTAATGGGACAGTGTGGATGCACAGACTGGGATCAGTGACAGTAATGGGACAGTGTGGATACAGGGAGACTGGGATCAGTGACAGTAATGGGACAGTGTGTATACACAGACTGGGATCAGTGACAGTAATGGGACAGTGTGGATACAGAGACTGGGATCAGTGTGAGGAATGGGACAGTGTGAATACAGGGAGACTGGGATCAGTGCCAGTAATGGGACAGTGTGGATACACAGACTGGGATCAGTGAGAGTAATGGGACAGTGTGGATACAGGGAGACTGGGATCAGTGACAGTAATGGGACAGTGTGGATACAGAGACTGGGATCTGTGAGAGTAATGGGACACTGTGGATACAGGGAGACTGGGATCAGTGACAGTAATGGGACAGTGTGGATAAAGAGACTGGGATTAGTGAGAGTAATGGGACAGTGTGGATTCAGGGAGACTGGGATCATGGAGAGTAATGGGACAGTGTGGATACAGGGAGACTGGGATCAGTGACAGTAATGGGACAGTGTGGATACAGGGAGACTGGGATCAGTGACAGTAATGGGACAGTGTGGATACAGGGAGACTGGGATCAGTGACAGTAATGGGACAGTGTGGATACACAGACTGGTATCAGTGACAGTAATGGGGCAGTGTGGATACACAGACTGGGATCAGTGACAGTAATGGGACAGTGTGGATACAGGGAGACTGGGATCAGTGACAGTTATGGGACAGTGTGGATACACAGACTGGGATCAGTGACAGTAATGGGACAGTGTGGATACACAGACTGGGATCAGTGACAGTAATGGGACAGTGGGGATACACAGACTGGGATCAGTGACAGTAATGGGACAGTGTGGATACACAGACTGGGATCAGTGACAGTAATGGGACAGTGTGGATACAGGGAGACTGGGATCAGTGGGAGTAATGGGACAGTGTGGATACTGGGAGACTGGGATCAGTGACAGTAATGGGACAGTGTGGATACAGGGAGACTGGGATCAGTGACAGTAATGGGACAGTGTGGATACAGGGAGAATGGGATCAGTGACAGTAATGGGACAGTGTGGATACACAGACTGGGATCAGTGAGAGTAATGGGACAGTGTGGATACAGAGACTGGGATCAGTGAGAATAATGGGACAGTGTGGATACAGAGACCGGGATCAGTGACAGTAATGGGACAGTGTGGATACAGGGAGACTGGGATCAGTGAGAGTAATGGGACAGTGTGGATACACAGACTGGGATCAGTGAGAGTAATGGGACAGTGTGGATACAGAGACTGGGATCAGTGACAGTAATGGGACAGTGTGGATACAGGGAGACTGGGATCAGTGACAGTAATGGGACAGTGTGGATACAGGGAGACTGGGATCAGTGACAGTAATGGGACAGTGTGGATACACAGACTGGGATCTATGACAGTAATGGGACAGTGTGGATACACAGACTGGGATCAGTGACAGTAATGGGACAGTGTGGATACACAGACTGGGATCAGTGACAGTAATGGGACAGTGTGGATACAGGGAGACTGGGATCAGTGACAGTAATGGGACAGTGTGGATACACAGACTGGGATCAGTGACAGTAATGGGACAGTGTGGATACACAGACTGGGATCAGTGACAGTAATGAGACAGTGTGGATACAGGGAGACTGGGATCAGTGACAGTAATGCGACAGTGTGGATACAGGGAGACTGGGATCAGTGACAGTAATGGGACAGTGTGGATACACAGACTGGGATCAGTGACAGTAATGGGACAGTGTGGATACACAGACTGGGATCAGTGACAGTAATGGGACAGTGTGGATACAGAGAATGGGGTCAGTGACAGTAATGGGACAGTGTGGATACACAGACTGGGATCAGTGACAGTAATGGGACAGTGTGGATACACAGACTGGGATCAGTGACAGTAATGGGACAGTGTGGATACACAGACTGGGATCAGTGACAGTAATGGGACAGTGTGGATACAGGGAGTCTGGGATCAGTGACAGTAATGGGACAGTGTGGATACACAGACTGGGATCAGTGACAGTAATGGGACAGTGTGGATACACAGACTGGGATCAGTGACAGTAATGGGACAGTTTGGCTACAGGGAGTCTGGGATCAGTGACAGTAATGGGACAGTGTGGATACACAGACTGGGATCAGTGAGAGTAATGGGACAGTGTGGATACACAGACTGGGATCAGTGACAGTAATGGGACAGTGTGGATACAGGGAGACTGGGATCAGTGAGAGTAATGGGACAGTGTGGATACACAGACTGGGATCAGTGACAGTAATGGGACAGTGTGGACACACAGACTGGGATCAGTGACAGTAATGGGACTGTGTGGATACACAGACTGAGATTAGTGACAGTAATGGGACAGTGTGGATACACAGACTGGGATCAGTGACAGTAATGGGACAGTGTGGATACAGGGAGACTGGGATCAGTGACAGTAATGGGACAGTGTGGATACACAGACTGGGATCAGTGACAGTAATGGGACAGTGTGAATACAGGGAGACTGGGATCAGTGACAGTAATGGGACAGTGTGTATACACAGACTGGGATCAGTGACAGTAATGGGACAGTGTGGATACAGAGACTGGGATCAGTGTGAGGAATGGGACAGTGTGAATACAGGGAGACTGGGATCAGTGCCAGTAATGGGACAGTGTGGATACACAGACTGGGATCAGTGAGAGTAATGGGACAGTGTGGATACAGGGAGACTGGGATCAGTGACAGTAATGGGACAGTGTGGATACAGAGACTGGGATCTGTGAGAGTAATGGGACACTGTGGATACAGGGAGACTGGGATCAGTGACAGTAATGGGACAGTGTGGATAAAGAGACTGGGATTAGTGAGAGTAATGGGACAGTGTGGATTCAGGGAGACTGGGATCATGGAGAGTAATGGGACAGTGTGGATACAGGGAGACTGGGATCAGTGACAGTAATGGGACAGTGTGGATACAGGGAGACTGGGATCAGTGACAGTAATGGGACAGTGTGGATACAGGGAGACTGGGATCAGTGACAGTAATGGGACAGTGTGGATACAGAGACTGGGATCAGTGAGAGTAATGGGACAGTGTGGATACAGAGACTGGGATCAGTGACAGTAATGGGACAGCGTGGATACAGGGAGACTGGGATCAGTGACAGTAATGGGACAGTGTGGATACACAGACTGGTATCAGTGACAGTTATGGGACAGTGTGGATACACAGACTGGGATCAGTGACAGTAATGGGACAGTGTGGATACAGGGAGACTGGGATCAGTGACAGTAATGGGACAGTGTGGATACAGGGAGACTGGGATCAGTGACAGTAATGGGACAGTGTGGATACAGGGAGACTGGGATCAGTGACAGTAATGGGACAGTGTGGATACAGGGAGACTGGGATCAGTGACAGTAATGGGACAGTGTGGATACACAGACTGGGATCAGTGACAGTAATGGGACAGTGTGGATACAGAGACTGGGATCAGTGTGAGGAATGGGACAGTGTGGATACAGGGAGACTGGGATCAGTGACAGTAATGGGGCAGTGTGGATAAAGAGACTGGGATTAGTGAGAGTAATGGGACAGTGTGGATTCAGGGAGACTGGGATCATTGAGAGTAATGGGACAGTGTGGATACAGGGAGACTGGGATCAGTGACAGTAATGGGACAGTGTGGATACAGGGAGACTGGGATCAGTGACAGTAATGGGACAGTGTGGATACAGGGAGACTGGGATCAGTGACAGTAATGGGACAGTGTGGATACACAGACTGGGATCAGTGAGAGTAATGGGACAGTGTGGATACAGAGACTGGGATCAGTGACAGTAATGGGACAGTGTGGATACAGGGAGACTGGGATCAGTGACAGTAATGGGACAGTGTGGATACACAGACTGGGATCAGTGACAGTAATGGGACAGTGTGGATACACAGACTGGTATCAGTGACAGTAATGGGACAGTGTGGATACACAGACTGGTATCAGTGACAGTAATGGGACAGTGTGGATACACAGACTGGGATCAGTGACAGTAATGGGACAGTGTGGATACAGAGACTGGGATCAGTGTGAGGAATGGGACAGTGTGGATACAGGGAGACTGGGATCAGTGACAGTAATGGGACAGTGTGGATACACAGACTGCGATCAGTGAGAGTAATGGGACAGTGTGGATACAGGGAGACTGGGATCAGTGACAGTAATGGGACAGTGTGGATACAGAGACTGGGATCTGTGAGAGTAATGGGACAGTGTGGATACAGGGAGACTGGGATCAGTGACATTATGGGACAGTGTGGATAAAGAGACTGGGATCAGTGAGAGTAATGGACAGTGTGGATACAGGGAGACTGGGATCAGTGAGAGTAATGGGACAGTGTGGATACAGGGAGACTGGGATCAGTGACAGTAATGGGACAGTGTGGATACAGGGAGACTGGGATCAGTGACACTAATGGGACAGTGTGGATGCAGGGAGACTGGGATCAGTGACAGTAATGGGACAGTGTGGATACACAGACTGGGATCAGTGAGAGTAATGGGACAGTGTGGATACAGAGACTGGGATCAGTGACAGTAATGGGACAGTGTGGATACAGAGACTGGGATCGGTGACAGTAATGGGACAGTGTGGATACAGGGAGACTGGGATCAGTGAGAGTAATGGGACAGTGTGGGTACACAGACTGGGATCAGTGAGAGTAATGGGACAGTGTGGATACAGAGACTGGGATCAGTGACAGTAATGGGACAGTGTGGATACAGGGAGACTGGGATCAGTGACAGTAATGGGACAGTGTGGATACAGGGAGACTGGGATCAGTGACAGTAATGGGACAGTGTGGATACACAGACTGGTATCAGTGACAGTAATGGGGCAGTGTGGATACACAGACTGGGAGTGACAGTAATGGGACAGTGTGGATACAGGGAGACTGGGATCAGTGACAGTAATGGGACAGTGTGGATACACAGACTGGGATCAGTGACAGTAATGGGACAGTGTGGATACACAGACTGGGATCAGTGACAGTAATGGGACAGTGTGGATACACAGACTGGGATCAGTGACAGTAATGGGACAGTGTGGATACACAGACTGGGATCAGTGACAGTAATGGGACAGTGTGGATACAGGGAGACTGGGATCAGTGGGAGTAATGGGACAGTGTGGATACTGGGAGACTGGGATCAGTGACAGTAATGGGACAGTGTGGATACAGGGAGACTGGGATCAGTGACAGTAATGGGACAGTGTGGATACAGGGAGACTGGGATCAGTGACAGTAATGGGACAGTGTGGATACACAGACTGGGATCAGTGAGAGTAATGGGACAGTGTGGATACAGAGACTGGGATCAGTGAGAATAATGGTACAGTGTGGATACAGAGACTGGGATCAGTGACAGTAATGGGACAGTGTGGATACAGGGAGACTGGGATCAGTGAGAGTAATGGGACAGTGTGGATACACAGACTGGGATCAATGAGAGTAATGGGACAGTGTGGATACAGAGACTGGGATCAGTGACAGTAATGGGACAGTGTGGATACAGGGAGACTGGGATCAGTGACAGTAATGGGACAGTGTGGATACAGGGAGACTGGGATCAGTGAGAGTAATGGGACAGTGTGGATACACAGACTGGGATCTGTGACAGTAATGGGACAGTGTGGATACACAGACCTGGATCAGTGACAGTAATGGGACAGTGTGGATACACAGACTGGGATCAGTGACAGTAATGGGACAGTGTGGATACAGGGAGACTGGGATCAGTGACAGTAATGGGACAGTATGGACACACAGACTGGGATCAGTGACAGTAATGGGACAGTGTGGATACAGGGAGACTGGGATCAGTGACAGTAATGGGACAGTGTGGATACACAGACTGGGAACAGTGGCAGTAATAGGACAGTGTGGATACAGGGAGACTGGGATCAGTGACAGTAATGGGACAGTGTGGATACAGGGAGACTGGGATCAGTGACAGTAATGGGACAGTGTGGATACAGGGAGACTGGGATCAGTGACAGTAATGGGACAGTGTGGATACACAGACTGGGATCAGTGACAGTAATGGGACAGTGTGGATACACAGACTGGGATCAGTGACAGTAATGGGACAGTGTGGATACAGGGAGACTGGGATCAGTGACAGTAATGGGACAGTGTGGATACACAGACTGGTATCAGTGACAGTAATGGGACAGTGTGGATACACAGACTGGGATCAGTGACAGTAATGGGACAGTGTGGATACAGAGACTGGGATCAGTGTGAGGAATGGGACAGTGTGGATACAGGGAGACTGGGATCAGTGACAGTAATGGGACAGTGTGGATACACAGACTGGGATCAGTGAGAGTAATGGGACAGTGTGGATACAGGGAGACTGGGATCAGTGACAGTAATGGGACAGTGTGGATACAGAGACTGGGATCTGTGAGAGTAATGGGACAGTGTGGATACAGGGAGACTGGGATCAGTGACAGTATGGGACAGTGTGGATCAAGAGACTGGGATCAGTGAGAGAAATGGACAGTGTGGATACAGGGAGACTGGGATCAGTGAGAGTAATGGGACAGTGTGGATACAGGGAGACTGGGATCACTGACAGTAATGGGACAGTGTGGATACAGGGAGACTGGGATCAGTGACAGTAATGGGACAGTGTGGATACAGGGAGACTGGGATCAGTGACAGTAATGGGACAGTGTGGATACACAGACTGGGATCAGTGAGAGTAATGGGACAGTGTGGATACAGAGACTGGGATCAGTGACAGTAATGGGACAGTGTGGATACAGAGACTGGGATCGGTGAGAGTAATGGGACAGTGTGGATACAGGGAGACTGGGATCAGTGAGAGTAATGGGACAGTGTGGATACACAGACTGGGATCAGTGAGAGTAATGGGACAGTGTGGATACAGAGACTGGGATCAGTGACAGTAATGGGACAGTGTGGATACAGGGAGACTGGGATCAGTGACAGTAATGGGACAGTGTGGATACAGGGAGACTGGGATCAGTGACAGTAATGGGACAGTGTGGATACACAGACTGGTATCAGTGACAGTAATGGGACAGTGTGGATACACAGACTGGGATCAGTGACAGTAAAGGGACAGTGTGGATACAGGGAGACTGGGATCAGTGACAGTAATGGGACAGTGTGGATACACAGACTGGGATCAGTGACAGTAATGGGACAGTGTGGATACACAGACTGGGATCAGTGACAGTAATGGGACAGTGTGGATACACAGACTGGGATCAGTGACAGTAATGGGACAGTGTGGATACAGGGAGACTGGGATCAGTGGGAGTAATGGGACAGTGTGGATACAGGGAGACTGGGATCAGTGACAGTAATGGGACAGTGTGGATACAGGGAGACTGGGATCAGTGACAGTAATGGGACAGTGTGGATACAGGGAGACTGGGATCAGTGACAGTAATGGGACAGTGTGGATACACAGACTGGGATCAGTGAGAGTAATGGGACAGTGTGGATACAGAGACTGGGATCAGTGAGAATAATGGGACAGTGTGGATACAGAGACTGGGATCAGTGACAGTAATGGGACAGTGTGGATACAGGGAGACTGGGATCAGTGAGCGTAATGGGACAGTGTGGATACACAGACTGGGATCAGTGAGAGTAATGGGACAGTGTGGATACAGAGACTGGGATCAGTGACAGTAATGGGACAGTGTGGATACAGGGAGACTGGGATCAGTGACAGTAATGGGACAGTGTGGATACAGGGAGAATGGGGTCAGTGAGAGTAATGGGACAGTGTGGATACACAGACTGGGATCTGTGACAGTAATGGGACAGTGTGGATACACAGACTGGGATCAGTGACAGTAATGGGACAGTGTGGATACACAGACTGGGATCAGTGACAGTAATGGGACAGTGTGGATACAGGGACACTGGGATCAGTGACAGTAATGGGACAGTGTGGACACACAGACTGGGATCAGTGACAGTAATGGGACAGTGTGGATACAGGGAGACTGGGATCAGTGACAGTAATGGGACAGTGTGGATACACAGACTGGGAACAGTGGCAGTAATAGGACAGTGTGGATACAGAGACTGGGATCAGTGACAGTAATGGGACAGTGCGGATACAGGGAGACTGGGATCAGTGACAGTAATGGGACAGTGTGGATACAGGGAGACTGGGATCAGTGACAGTAATGGGACAGTGTGGATACACAGACTGGTATCAGTGACAGTAATGGGACAGTGTGGATACACAGACTGGGATCAGTGACAGTATTGGGACAGTGTGGATACAGGGAGACTGGGATCAGTGACAGTAATGGGACAGTGTGGATACACAGACTGGGATCAGTGACAGTAATGGGACAGTGTGGATACACAGACCGGGATCAGTGACAGTAATGGGACAGTGTGGATACACAGACTGGGATCAGTGACAGTAATGGGACAGTGTGGATACACAGACTGGTATCAGTGACAGTAATGGGACAGTGTGGATACACAGACTGGGATCAGTGACAGTAATGGGACAGTGTGGATACAGGGAGACTGGGATCAGTGGGAGTAATGGGACAGTGTGGATACAGGGAGACTGGGATCAGTGACAGTAATGGGACAGTGTGGATACACAGACTGGGATCAGTGAGAGTAATGGGACAGTGTGGATACACAGACTGGGATCAGTGAGAATAATGGGACAGTGTGGATGCAGAGACTGGGATCAGTGACAGTAATGGGACAGTGTGGATACAGGGAGACTGGGATCAGTGAGCGTAATGGGACAGTGTGGATACACAGACTGGGATCAGTGAGAGTAATGGGACAGTGTGGATACAGAGACTGGGATCAGTGACAGTAATGGGACAGTGTGGATACAGGGAGACTGGGATCAGTGACAGTAATGGGACAGTGTGGATACAGGGAGACTGGGATCAGTGAGAGTAATGGGACAGTGTGGATACACAGACTGGGATCTGTGACAGTAATGGGACAGTGTGGATACACAGACTGGGATCAGTGACAGTAATGGGACAGTGTGGATACACAGACTGGGATCAGTGACAGTAATGGGACAGTGTGGATACAGGGAGACTGGGATCAGTGACAGTAATGGGACAGTGTGGACACACAGACTGGGATCAGTGACAGTAATGGGACAGTGTGGATACAGGGAGACTGGGATCAGTGACAGTAATGGGACAGTGTGGATACACAGACTGGGAACAGTGGCAGTAATAGGACAGTGTGGATACAGGGAGACTGGGATCAGTGACAGTAATGGGACAGTGTGGATACAGGGAGACTGGGATCAGTGACAGTAATGGGACAGTGTGGATACAGGGAGACTGGGATCAGTGACAGTAATGGGACAGTGTGGATACACAGACTGGGATCAGTGACAGTAAAGGGACAGTGTGGATACAGGGAGACTGGGATCAGTGACAGTAATGGGACAGTGTGGATACACAGACTGGGATCAGTGACAGTAATGGGACAGTGTGGATACACAGACTGGGATCAGTGACAGTAATGGGACAGTGTGGATACACAGACTGGGATCAGTGACAGTAATGGGACAGTGTGGATACACAGACTGGGATCAGTGACAGTAATGGGACAGTGTGGATACAGGGAGACTGGGATCAGTGGGAGTAATGGGACAGTGTGGATACAGGGAGACTGGGATCAGTGACAGTAATGGGACAGTGTGGATACAGGGAGACTGGGATCAGTGACAGTAATGGGACAGTGTGGATACAGGGAGACTGGGATCAGTGACAGTAATGGGACAGTGTGGATACACAGACTGGGATCAGTGAGAGTAATGGGACAGTGTGGATACAGAGACTGGGATCAGTGAGAATAATGGGACAGTGTGGATACAGAGACTGGGATCAGTGACAGTAATGGGACAGTGTGGATACAGGGAGACTGGGATCAGTGAGCGTAATGGGACAGTGTGGATACACAGACTGGGATCAGTGAGAGTAATGGGACAGTGTGGATACAGAGACTGGGATCAGTGACAGTAATGGGACAGTGTGGATACAGGGAGACTGGGATCAGTGACAGTAATGGGACAGTGTGGATACAGGGAGAATGGGGTCAGTGAGAGTAATGGGACAGTGTGGATACACAGACTGGGATCTGTGACAGTAATGGGACAGTGTGGATACACAGACTGGGATCAGTGACAGTAATGGGACAGTGTGGATACACAGACTGGGATCAGTGACAGTAATGGGACAGTGTGGATACAGGGACACTGGGATCAGTGACAGTAATGGGACAGTGTGGACACACAGACTGGGATCAGTGACAGTAATGGGACAGTGTGGATACAGGGAGACTGGGATCAGTGACAGTAATGGGACAGTGTGGATACACAGACTGGGAACAGTGGCAGTAATAGGACAGTGTGGATACAGAGACTGGGATCAGTGACAGTAATGGGACAGTGCGGATACAGGGAGACTGGGATCAGTGACAGTAATGGGACAGTGTGGATACAGGGAGACTGGGATCAGTGACAGTAATGGGACAGTGTGGATACACAGACTGGTATCAGTGACAGTAATGGGACAGTGTGGATACACAGACTGGGATCAGTGACAGTAATGGGACAGTGTGGATACAGGGAGACTGGGATCAGTGACAGTAATGGGACAGTGTGGATACACAGACTGGGATCAGTGACAGTAATGGGACAGTGTGGATACACAGACCGGGATCAGTGACAGTAATGGGACAGTGTGGATACACAGACTGGGATCAGTGACAGTAATGGGACAGTGTGGATACACAGACTGGTATCAGTGACAGTAATGGGACAGTGTGGATACACAGACTGGGATCAGTGACAGTAATGGGACAGTGTGGATACAGGGAGACTGGGATCAGTGGGAGTAATGGGACAGTGTGGATACAGGGAGACTGGGATCAGTGACAGTAATGGGACAGTGTGGATACACAGACTGGGATCAGTGAGAGTAATGGGACAGTGTGGATACAGAGACTGGGATCAGTGAGAATAATGGGACAGTGTGGATGCAGAGACTGGGATCAGTGACAGTAATGGGACAGTGTGGATACAGGGAGACTGGGATCAGTGAGCGTAATGGGACAGTGTGGATACACAGACTGGGATCAGTGAGAGTAATGGGACAGTGTGGATACAGAGACTGGGATCAGTGACAGTAATGGGACAGTGTGGATACAGGGAGACTGGGATCAGTGACAGTAATGGGACAGTGTGGATACAGGGAGACTGGGATCAGTGAGAGTAATGGGACAGTGTGGATACACAGACTGGGATCTGTGACAGTAATGGGACAGTGTGGATACACAGACTGGGATCAGTGACAGTAATGGGACAGTGTGGATACACAGACTGGGATCAGTGACAGTAATGGGACAGTGTGGATACAGGGAGACTGGGATCAGTGACAGTAATGGGACAGTGTGGACACACAGACTGGGATCAGTGACAGTAATGGGACAGTGTGGATACAGGGAGACTGGGATCAGTGACAGTAATGGGACAGTGTGGATACACAGACTGGGAACAGTGGCAGTAATAGGACAGTGTGGATACAGGGAGACTGGGATCAGTGACAGTAATGGGACAGTGTGGATACAGGGAGACTGGGATCAGTGACAGTAATGGGACAGTGTGGATACAGGGAGACTGGGATCAGTGACAGTAATGGGACAGTGTGGATACACAGACTGGGATCAGTGACAGTAAGGGGACAGTGTGGATACACAGACTGGGATCAGTGACAGTAATGGGACAGTGTGGATACACAGACTGGTATCAGTGACAGTAATGGGACAGTGTGGATAAAGAGACTGGGATCAGTGAGTGTAATGGGACAGTGTGGATACAGGGAGACTGGGATCAGTGAGAGTAATGGGACAGTGTGGATACAGGGAGACTGGGATCAGTGACAGTAATGTGACAGTGTGGATACAGGGAGACTGGGATCAGTGACAGTAATGGGACAGTGTGGATACACAGACTGGGATCAGTGAGAGAAATGGGACAGTGTGGATACAGAGACTGGGATCAGTGAGAATAATGGGACAGTGTGGATACAGAGACTGGGATCAGTGACAGTAATGGGACAGTGTGGATACAGGGAGACTGGGATCAGTGAGAGTAATGGGACAGTGTGGATACACAGACTGGGATCAGTGAGAGTAATGGGACAGTGTGGATACAGAGACTGGGATCAGTGATAGTAATGGGACAGTGTGGATACAGGGAGACTGGGATCAGTGACAGTAATGGGACAGTGTGGATACAGGGAGACTGGGATCAGTGAGAGTAATGGGACAGTGTAGATACACAGACTAGGATCTGTGACAGTAATGGGACAGTGTGGATACACAGACTGGGATCAGTGACAGTAATGGGACACTGTGGATACACAGACTGGGATCAGTGACAGTAATGGGACAGTGTGGATACAGGGAGACTGGGATCAGTGACAGTAATGGGACAGTGTGGACACACAGACTGGGATCAGTGACAGTAATGGGACAGTGTGGATACAGGGAGACTGGGATCAGTGACAGTAATGGGACAGTGTGGATACACAGACTGGGAACAGCGACAGTAATGGGACAGTGTGGATACAGGGAGACTGGGATCAGTGACAGTAATGGGACAGTGTGGATACAGGGAGACTGGGATCAGTGCCAGTAATGGGACAGTGTGGATACAGGGAGACTGGGATCAGTGACAGTAATGGGACAGTGTGGATACACAGACTGGGATCAGTGACAGTAATGGGACAATGTGGATACACAGACTGGGATCAGTGAGAGTAATGGGACAGTGTGGATACAGGGAGACTGGGATCAGTGACAGTAATGGGACAGTGTGGATACACAGACTGGTATCAGTGACAGTAATGGGACAGTGTGGATACACAGACTGGGATCAGTGATAGTAATGGGACAGTGTGGATACAGAGACTGTGATCAGTGTGAGGAATGGGACAGTGTGGATACAGGGAGACTGGGATCAGTGACAGTAATGGGACAGTGTGGATACACAGACTGGGATCAGTGAGAGTAATGGGACAGTGTGGATACAGGAAGACTGGGATCAGTGACAGTAATGGGACAGTGTGGATACAGAGACTGGGATCTGTGACAGTAATGGGACAGTGTGGATACAGGGAGACTGGGATCAGTGACAGTATGGGACAGTGTGGATAAAGAGACTGGGATCAGTGAGAGTAATGGAAAGTGTGGATACAGGGAGACTGGGATCAGTGAGAGTAATGGGACAGTGTGGATACAGGGAGACTGGGATCAGTGACAGCAATGGGACAGTGTGGATACAGGGAGACTGGGATCAGTGACAGTAATGGGACAGTGTGGATACAGGGAGACTGGGATCAGTGGCAGTAATGGGACAGTGTGGATACACAGACTGGGATCAGTGAGAGTAATGGGACAGTGTGGATACAGAGACTGGGATCAGTGACAGTAATGGGACAGTGTGAATACAGAGACTGGGATCGGTGACAGTAATGGGACAGTGTGGATACAGGGAGACTGGGATCAGTGAGAGTAATGGGACAGTGTGGATACACAGACTGGGATCAGTGAGAGTAATGGGACAGTGTGGATACAGAGACTGGGATCAGTGACAGTAATGGGACTGTGTGGATACAGGGAGACTGGGATCAGTGACAGTAATGGGACAGTGTGGATACAGGGAGACTGGGATCAGTGACAGTAATGGGACAGTGTGGATACACAGACTGGTATCAGTGACAGTAATGGGACAGTGTGGATACACAGACTGGGATCAGTGACAGTAATGGGACAGTGTGGATACACAGACTGGGATCAGTGACAGTAATGGGACAGTGTGGATACACAGACTGGGATCAGTGACAGTAATGGGACAGTGTGGATACACAGACTGGGATCAGTGACAGTAATGGGACAGTGTGGATACAGGGAGACTGGGATCAGTGGGAGTAAGTGGACAGTGTGGATACAGGGAGACTGGGATCAGTGACAGTAATGGGACAGTGTGGATACAGGGAGACTGGGATCAGTGACAGTAATGGGACAGTGTGGATACAGGGAGACTGGGATCAGTGACAGTAATGGGACAGTGTGGATACACAGACTGGGATCAGTGAGAGTAATGGGACAGTGTGGATACAGAGACTGGGATCAGTGAGAATAATGGGACAGTGTGGATACAGAGACTGGGATCAGTGACAGTAATGGGACAGTGTGGATACAGGGAGACTGGGATCAGTGAGAGTAATGGGACAGTGTGGATACACAGACTGGGATCAGTGAGAGTAATGGGACAGTGTGGATACAGAGACTGGGATCAGTGACAGTAATGGGACAGTGTGGATACTGGGAGACTGGGATCAGTGACAGTAATGGGACAGTGTGGATACAGGGAGACTGGGATCAGTGAGAGTAATGGGACAGTGTGGATACACAGACTGGGATCTGTGACAGTAATGGGACAGTGTGGATTCACAGACTGGGATCAGTGACAGTGATGGGACAGTGTGGATACAGGGAGACTGGGATCAGTGACAGTAATGGGAAAGTGTGGACACACAGACTGGGATCAGTGACAGTAATGGGACATTGTGGATACAGGGAGACTAGGATCAGTGACAGTAATGGGACAGTGTGGATACACAGACTGGGAACAGTGACAGTAATGGGACAGTGTGGATACAGGGAGACTGGGATCAGTGACAGTAATGGGACAGTGTGGATACAGGGAGACTGGGATCAGTGACAGTAATGGGACAGTGTGGATACACAGACTGGGATCAGTGACAGTAATGGGACAGTGTGGATACACAGACTGGGATCAGTGACAGTAATGGGACAGTGTGGATACACAGACTGGGATCAGTGACAGTAATGGGACAGTGTGGATACACAGACTGGTATCAGTGACAGTAATGGGACAGTGTGGACACACAGATTAGGATCAGTGACAGTATGGGACAGTGTGGATAAAGAGACTGGGATCAGTGACAGTAATGGGACAGTGTGGATACAGGGAGACTGGGATCAGTGAGAATAATGGGACAGTGTGGATGCACAGACTGGGATCAGTGAGAGTAATGGGACAGTGTGGATACAGAGACTGGGATCAGTGACAGTAATGGGACAGTGTGGATACAGGGAGACTGGGATCAGTGACAGTAATGGGACAATGTGGATACAGGGAGACTGGGATCAGTGACAGTAATGGGACAGTGTGGATACACAGACTGGTATCAGTGACAGTAATGGGACAGTGTGGATACACAGACTGGGATCAGTGACAGTAATGGGACAGTGTGGATACAGGGAGACTGGGAACAGTGACAGTAATGGGACAGTGTGGATACAGGGAGACTGGGATCAGTGAGAGTAATGGGACAGTGTGGATACACAGACTGGGATCAGTGAGAGTAATGGGACAGTGTGGATACAGAGACTGGGATCAGTGACAGTAATGGGACAGTGTGGATACACAGACTGGGATCAGTGACAGTAATGGGACAGTGTGGATACAGGGAGACTGGGATCAGTGACAGTAATGGGACAGTGTGGATACACAGACTGGGATCAGTGACAGTAATGGGACAGTGTGGATACACAGACTGGGATCAGTGACGGTAATGGGACAGTGTGGATACAGGGAGACTGGGATCAGTGACAGTAATGGGACAGTGTGGATACAGGGAGACTGGGATCAGTGACAGCAATGGGACAGGAAGCGGTTGATTGTCCAGAACACACGGCCACAGGATGAGGGACAATCAGTACAAATATTCTGTGTAAGGATCATTTTGAGGTCCAATAGGGAAAGCACAGAATAATTCTGGTCCGTATGCAAGTTAATGGGATTAGACAAAAGAGTGACTCTGGACAATGTGGGCTGAAGGGCCGTCCCTGCACTGTACAAGCTGCATGTCTGTGTTGAGGGGACAATAAACAAATGGATCCCAGTGGTGAGTGAATATTGACACTGGGCCCATTGCCGGCCTCTGTCTGGGTGAACAAACTCCCTCAGACAGAAATATTTCAAATGTTATTAGAAACGGGAATAGTCCCCGAGGATTGGCGTACTGCGCATGTTGTTCCATTGTTTAAAAATGGTTCTAAAAGTAAAACCTAGCAATTATAGACCGGTTAATTTGACTTTAGTGGTGGGCAAATTAATGGAAAAGATACTTACAGATAATATATATAAGTATCTGGAAAAACAGGGTCTAATTAGGAACAGTCAACATGGATTTATGCCTGGAAGGTCATGTTTGACTAATCTTCTTGCATTTTTTGAAGAGGTTAATAGGGAAATTGACGAGGGTAAAGCAGTGGATGTTGTCTATATGGACTTCAGTAAGGCCTTTGACAAGGTTCCTCATGGAAGGTTGGTTAAGAAGGTTCAACTGTTGGGTATAAATGCAGGAATAGCAAGATGGATTCAACAGTGGCTGAATGGGAGAAGCCAGAGGGTAATGGTGGATGGCTGTTTGTCGGGTTGGAGGCAGGTGACTAGTGAGGTGCCTCAGAGATCTGTGTTGGGTCCTTTCTTGTTTGTCATGTACATCAATGATCTGGATGAAGGGGTGGTAAATTGGATTAGTAAGTATGCAAATGATACCAAGACAGGTGGTGTTGTGGATAATGAAGAGGATTTCCAAAGTCTACAGAGTGATTTAGGCCAGTTGGAAAAATGGGCTGAAAGATGGCAGATGGAGTTTAATGCTGATAAATGTGAGGTGCTACACCTTGGCAGGACAAATCAAAATAGGACGTACATGGTAAACGGTAGGGAATTGAAGAATACAGTTGAACAGAGGGATTTTGGAATAACCGTGCATAGTTCCTTGAAGGTGGAATCTCATATAGATAGGGTGGTAAAGAAAGCTTTTGGTATGCTAGCCTTTATAAATCAGAGCATTGAGTATAAAAGCTGGGATGTAATGTTAAAATTGTACAAGGCATTGGTGAGACCAAATCTGGAGTATGGTGTACCATTTTGGTCGCCTAATTATAGGAAGGATGTCAACAAAATAGAAAGGGTACAGAGGAGATTTACTAGAATGTTGCCTGGGTTTCAACTGCTAAGTTACAGAGGTAGGTTGAATAAGTTAGGTCTTTATTCTCTGGAGCGCAGAAGGTTAAGGGGGGACTTGATAGAAGTCTTTAAAATGATGAGAGGGATAGACAGAGTTGATGTGGACAAGCTTTTCCCTTTGAGAATAGGGAAGATTCAAACAAGAGGAGATGACTTTAGAATTAAGGGACAGAGGTTTAGGGGTAACATGAGGGGGAACTTCTTTACTCAGAGAGTGGTAGCGGTGTGGAATGAGCTTCCAGTGGAAGTGGTGGCGGCAGGTTCGTTGGTATCATTTAAAAATAAATTGGATAGGCATATGGATGAGAAGGGTATGGAGGGTTATGGTATGAGTGCAGGCAGGTGGGACTAAGGGAAAAAAGTTGTTCAGCTCGGGCTTGAAGGGCCGAGATGGCCTGTTTCCGTGCTGTAATTGTTATATGTTATATGGTTATATGGTAGTTCAGGAGCTAACTCTCTGATTGTTGTTTCAATTCTGGCGGATGGAAGATTCTTGAGACTGTCGTTCTCCCCTATCACTGCTCCGGGGCGGGCCCAGGCTGGTTAAAGGGTAGGGTCAGAGTTTGCAATCTGGGGCTCGGGGAGGGTCAGAAGCCCCGCCCCTGATGGGTGGTGACAGGTGAAGCCCCGCCCCTGATGGGTGATGACAGGTGAAGCCCCGCCCTTGATTGTCACTAACAGGTGAAGCCCCGCCCCTGATGGCCACTGACAGGTGAAGTCCCGCCCCTGATGGGTGGTGACAGATGGAGCCCCACCTCTGATGGGTGGTGACAGGTGTAGCCCCGCCCCTGATGGCCACACACAGGTGAAGTCCCGCCCCTGATGGGTGGTGACAAGTGGAGCCCCGCCCCTGGTAGGTGCTGACAAGTGAAGCCCCGCCCCTGATGGGTGGTGACAGGTGGAGCCCCGCCCTGATGGGCACTGATAGGTGAAGCCCCGCCCCTGATGGGTGGTGACAGGTGGATCCCTGCCCCTGATGGGCACTGCTAGGTGAAGCCCCGCCCGTGGATGGCCACTGACAGATGAAGCCCCGCCCCTGGTGGGTGGTGCAGGTGAAGCCCCGCCCCTGATTGATGGTGACAGGTGAAGCCCCGCCCTTGAAGGGTGTTGGCAGGTGAAGCCCCGCCCCTGATGGGTGGTGACAGGTGAAGCCCCACCCCTGATAGGCGCTGACAGGTGAAGTCCCGCCCCTGATGGCCACTGACAGATGAAGCCCCGCCCCTGATGGGCGCTAACAGGTTAAACCACGCCCCTGCTGGCCACTGACAGGTGAAGCCCCGCCCCTGATGGGCGCTGACATGTGAAGCCCCGCCCGTGATGGGCGCTAACAGGTTAAACCACGCCCCTGCTGGCCACTGACAGGTGAAGCCCCGCCCCTGATGGGTGCTGACAGGTGAAGCCCCGCCCGTGATGGCCACTGACAGGTGAAGCCCCGCCCGTGATGGGTGGTGACAGGTGAAGCCCCGCCCCTGATGAGCGCTGACAGGTTAAACCCCGCCCCTGATGGCCACTGACAGGTGAAGCCCAGCCCCTGATGGCCATTGACAGATGAAGCCCCGCCCGTGACAAATCAGCAGCCATCAGGGTTGGGGCTTGTGTTTCCAGTCATAAATAAAAGTGTAGGAGAAGAATTAGGCCATTCGGCCCATCAAGACAACTCCGCAGATAGACATAAAGTGCTGGAGTAACTCAGTGGGACACGCAGCATCTCTGGAGAAGGAATGGTGACGTTTTGGGTCGAGATCCTTCTTCAGACTGGTTAGGGATAAAGGGAACGAGAGTTATAGACAATAGACAATGGTGCAGGAGTAGAGGCCATTCGGCCCTTCGAGCCTGCACCGCCATTCAATGTTATCATGGCTGATCATCCCCAATCAGTACCCCGTTCCTGCCTTCTCCCCATATCCCCTGACTCCACTATTTTTAAGAGCCCTATCTAGCTCTCTCTTGAAAATATCTAGAGAACCGGCCTCCACCGCCCTCTGAGGCAGAGAATTCCACAGACTCACCACTCTCTGTGTGAAAAAGTATTTCCTCATCTCCGTTCTAAATGCCTTCTGAATTTTATATGTTTCAATAAAAGCCCGACATCCTTCTCAACTCCCGAGTGTACAAGCCAGGCCTCTCCATTCTCTCAACATTTGACAGTCCTGCCTTCCCGAGAATTAACCTTGTGAACCTATGCTGCACTCCCTCAATAGCAAAAAGTGTTTCCTCATCTACGTTCTAAATGGCTTACCCCTTATTCTTAAACTGTGGCCCCTGGTACTGGACTCCCCCAACATCGGGAACATGTTTCCTGCCTCTAGCGTGTCCAAACCCTTAACAATCTTATATTTTTCAATAAGATCCCGTCCGCCATTAATACTCTGTCATTTAATCGTGGCTGATCTATCTCTCCCTCCTAACCCCATCCTCCTGCCTTGTCCCCGTATCTCCAGACCCAGCACCCCAGGGTGCCAGCACCAGGAGCTGGTCTCAGGCAGCAGCTGCTGCTGTGGGGAGGGTGAGGGCAGCAGATCACCACTGGCTGATACAGATCAGCCCAGAGTGTGGGTGGTGATCACTGTTACACTGGCTCCAGATTCACATTCCCAACCGCACTGTGGGACCGGCTACAGTTTACAATTTTTCTCAACCTCATTCCAGGTGCCCATCCCAGTGTGGGAGGGGGAGGTGACCAGAACTGTCTGTTTCACCTGGGATGGAAAGTACTGTGACAGACAGCATGAGATCAAGGTGAAACACTGCGGAGGTTTATTTGTGTATCGGCTGGCGCCCACACACTGCTGCGACAAGGTGTATTGTACAGGTACGTTGACAGCAACTCATCTGGGAGGTTGTTGGGAAAATCTGGAGAGAGACAAGTCAGCAATTTTCCAACCCCGGTCTGTGTCTGTGATCATCTCAGGTCCCAGTCCCACACCGACTGTCTGAGATAAACTACTGGGCCCTGACCCCCACCCGTCACTGAGCCCACCCTGCACTCCGTCCCCACCCCCACCCCGTCCCCACCCCCACCCCACCCCACACCGTCCCCACCCCACCCCGTCACTGACCCCACCCCCACCCCGTCCCCACCCCCACCCCGTCCCAACCCCCACCCCGTCACTGAGCCCACCTCATGTGTACGATGTCCCCTGTCCCAGCTCACTGACCCACTCATTGCCCGATCCTCTCACCGACCCACACATTACTCCCACCCCGTGATGTAGGCTTCCCTCTCCTCCCCATCGCCATTGGACACTCCCCCAATAACATAGCCGTTTATCCCTCCCTAGGACCCACATGTCCCTTGCCCCCTCCCGTGAACCCAGTCTCACCCCCCCCCCCCCCCATCCAACCATCCCCTCCCCTCCATGCTGGACTCAAACATCCCCTTCCCCTCCCTCAACTCAACTACCTCCTTCTCCCCTTACCCACCCTCTGCTCCCATCAGACCCACCCACCGCTCCACACAGAACCACCCTCCCCTCCGTCTCCCACGAGCCAGTCTCCCCTCCTTGTAGAGGAAGTGTAGAGGAGGTTGAGTGGAGAGGAGACTGACTGGAGTGGGAAAGCATGTAGTCTAGAGTCGGGATGGCTGAGGGTGGGGGTTGGGGTTGGTTAGGTCGTGGGGTGAGGGGAGGTTAGAGTGGGGGTTAGTTAGTGCGGGGTTGGGGGGAGGTGAGGGTGGGGGTTGGGAGGAGGTGTGGGGTAGGGGTAGATGCAGAGGGTGATGGGGGATGTGCGTGGGAGGGTGTTGGGGAGGGAGGTGGGAGGAGGGAGGGTTGGTGAGCAGGGACGTGCAGAGCCTGTCATACTCCCAAAAATGTTGACATCTCCGCTGCAAGTACATGGAGAGATGAGACAAGCTGAGCCTCCCCTCTAATAGTGCAACCCCTTAGAAACTGCATGGAGAGCGGACAATAAGCGCGTGCCTGTTACTATCTCTACGTATGTCACCAATGTAATGTTTGTAAACCCCTTCATTACATGTCCTTACCTTCCATAGTCCAGGTAACTTATTTCACATATAAAGATATTAAATTTGTGCTCGCTGGTCTCACATAAAACTGCATTGAAAAAGCTCCAGGGGAGGCAGCGATCACGTCCAAAGATTATAGAGGAGCAAGATGCGCCACTCAGTGGAAAAGGCGTAGTATCACATGTGTGATTGTCGATGCCATATTAGCGGACCAGAGATGGCGTCGACTATGGCGTCCACATCATTGGGAAACTGGGCTCCTCTATAAGCTTTGCCTCTCGATCTCCCACTGTGTAATCCGCTCCAAAGCTACAGAGCAGTTGCAAGCAAAGATTATAGAGGAGTAAGATCCATTAGAAAGTTATTAGATTTATTTGTAATAGATCTTCACTCACCTCTCGATTCCTCTCTCCCCTCTCTTCTCGCTATCTCGCCCTCTTCTCGCTATCTCGCTCTCTTCTCGCTATCTCGCTCTCTTCTCGCTATCTCCCTCTCTTCTCTCGATCACCCTCCCCTCTCGATCTCTCTCTCCCCTCTCGATCTCTCTCTCTCTCCCCTCTCGATCTCTTTCTCTCCCCTCTCGATCTATCTCTCTCCCCTCTCTTCTCGATTTCCCTCTCTCCCTCCCTTCCCTCTGTGTGAGAGTTGGCAGCCCTTCTATGCCTTAGGCCCAAAAGAGGATAGAAATAAATTACATAATGGTCTTTGGAAGAATATTTTAATAAGCTCTTCTATCTGTCCCACCATATATTTATATGAATGTGTGTTTGTGTGTGCCTGTAATTTTGTGCACAGTGTGTGTTAAAGCAATACAAGGGGAGCTGCACAATACATGCAAGGTAAACTACGCAAAGGTGGGGACTAGGGAGGAAAGATGCGAGGGAAATGGGGGAACAGGGGGAAAGGAAGGGGGAGAGGGAAGGGAGGGAGAGAGAGGGAACGTAGAAACATAGAAAAATAGGTGCAGGAGTAGGCCATTCGGCCCTTCGAGCCTGCACCGCCATTCAATGTGATCATGGTTGATCATCCAACTCAGTATCCCATACCTGCCTCCTCTACATACCTCCTGATCCCTTTAGCCACAAGTGCTACATCTAACGCCCACTTAAATATAGCCAATGAACTGGCCTCAACTACCTTCTGTGGCAGAGAATTCCAGAGAATTCTCTGTGTGAAAAATGTTTTCCTCATCTCAGTCCTAAAGGAATTCCCCGCTTATCCTTAGACTGTGACCCCCTGTTCTGGACTCCCCCAACATCGGGAACAATCTTCCAGCATCTAGCTTGTCCAATCCCTTAAGAAAGGAGGGAGGGGGAGAGGGAGGGAGGGAGATCAAGAGGAGAGAGAGATCGAGAGGGGAGAGAGAGGGGAGAGGAGAGAGAGAGAGATTGAGAAAAGAGAGGGGAGAGAGAGATCGAGAGAAGAGAGGGAGAGAAAGATAGAGGGGAGAGAGGGATCGAGAGAAGAGAGCGGAGAGAGATCAGACAGAAAGATCGAGAAAAGAGAGGGGAGAGAGGGATCGAGAGAAGAGAGGGGGAAGAGAGAAGAGAGGGAGAGAAAGATCGAGAAAAGAGAGGGGAGAGAAAGATCGAGAGGGGGAGATAGAGGGATCGAGAGTAGAGAGGGCTGGAGAGGTAAGCGAAGATCTATTACAAATAAATCTAATAACTTTCTAATGCATCTTGCTCCTCTATCATCTTTGCTTGCAACTGCTCTGTAGTTTTGGAGCGGATTACACATGGGGAGGCATCCGCCTAAGTGGCGACCGTGACGTTCCGTTACGTACTACACACCAGTCCATTGGATTTCCACTGAGTGGCGCATCTTGCTCCTCTATAATCTTTGGTCACGTCTGCCTCACAAGGGGCCGTGTCTTGAGCCCACGTAATTGACGCTGCCTCACTCTCCCTCCACGTTAGAGAGCTTCAGCAGCGGCGGCGCAGACCAGAGATCATGGAGCGGAACAAGATACAACTCTTGGGAAGGTAGACTTTGTCGGTACATTTGAAAGTTATTGATTTTAAAAATAGATCTATACTTATCACAATAATAAAGTCATCAATTTTTGTACTTTTGTACATTTTTGTTGAGTTCATGTAAGGCAGGAGTCTCCAAACTATGGCCCGCGGGACACATCAGACCCACCACCTGATTTTGCAAACTCAGATACGAGTCGGGGAACGCGACAGCCCGGGGGCTGCTCTTAGTGTTGTTACCGGTTACATCCCTCGAATTGTCAGAGCCGAGACGTGACTGGGCCATCGTGAAGAAGGATGTAATGGAGGGGTGCAGGGTTCGGTGGCAGTCAGAATGGGACGTGCCATCATTCCTCGCTCCCTTCTCCCTCTCCTCATTCTCTCTCTCTCTCTCTCTCTATCTGGGGGAAGGATGAAGCACAGGGTGAGGGAGGGAGGGAGGGAGGGGTGTGGGATTTGAAGGAGTGTGGTGTTGGCAGGGAGAGTAAAGTGAGATGGATTGTGGGGAGGCTGGAGTCGGTGGAGAGGGAATTTTAATTTAGTTCAGTTTAGAGGTACAGCACGGAAACAGGCCCTTCAGCCCATCGAATCCGTACCTAGCAGCAATTCCCGCACGTTTGGGACAATTTTCAAATGATGCCAAGCCAATGTACCTCCAACCCTGTAGATTAGAGTGTGGGGGGAAACCGGGAGATCCGTTAGAAACCCCAGGCAGGTCACGGGGAGAACGTGCAAACTCCGTGCAGATCTCTGGCGTCTCCACATTTGGCGAATGCAGGAGACTCTGGCGTCTCCACATGGTCGCCACATTTTGGCAGGTGGTTGCCGGGGATTCGCCTTCATGATCGCGACCTCATTATGTTGAAAATTAGCGGCGACCAGAATGAAGCAGCTTGGAGAATAGCAAGAATTCTTGTGCCGTAGGTGGGTCGCCAGGAGGTCGAAGGTTGTCGTTGGTTCTCGTACGTTGTAGCCGGTGCTGACCGGTGAATTACATTGGCTCATTGGGAAAAAAAAACGTACGCAGTAGTTTTCAGAACCAAAGATCACCGACCAGTAATGTTAAATGTCCGCCGAACTTCACAGCCGTGTATCTCTGGCTTCTTAAAAGTTGTCTCCACTCCATCTCCCCCTCTCCCTGCCCTCTCCCCCCCCCCCCCACCCCATTAAAGGACTTACCGTACGCTGGGCTTTCACCGTCTTAATTACAGCGCCAACATTCCTGTCCATCGCGGTGTGTGTGTGTGTCACATTGGCTTTATACCGTGTGAATCTCACTCAGACAGCGCTCTCCCGCTTGCCCTGTCCCCTGCCTGCATAACGGGCGGGCGTGTGTGTGTGTGGACGTGTGCGTGTGTGTGGGCAGGCGTGTGCGTGTACGTGTGTGTGTGTGCGTGTGGGCGTGTGCGTGGGCGGGCGTGTGCGTGTACGCGCGTGTGTGTGTGTGCGTGCGCGTGTGTGTGTCTGTGTGTGCGCGTGTGTGTGCGCGTGTGTGTGCGCGTGTGCGCGCGTGTGTGTGCGCGTTTGTGTATCTGTGCGCGTGTGTGCGCGCGTGTGTGTGTATGTGTGTGTGTGTGTGCGCTCGTGTGCGCTTGCGCGCGTTCATGTGCGCGCGTACGCGTGGGTGTGTCCGTGTGTGTTCCACTCTGACAGTCACCGTTCTAGTTGCCGGTTTTCCAGGCAACTACCAGCCGTCACCGGCAGCCGCCTGCAAAGCCACCCGAGTGGGACAGGCCCTTAAGGCAGCAACTCCACTGCTGCGCCACCGTGCGTGCCGTCCTTGGGGAAATACAAGTGGAGGTGTCAGGATACACGACGCAGGAGAGGGCTGGAATCCGGTCTCCTTCAATCCCGCAGAGCTGCTGGATTATTTCCCCACTACACCCACTGTCTGTCCACACTTCATTACAGATCCACACTCCGTACCAACTGGGGAACCCCAGGAAACAACAGCCGAACCCCAGGAGGATTTGTCCACCGTCCCAGAACCAGGTACAAGCTCAGGTATGGAGGGAGGGGTCGTTGGGACAGGATCTTACCCCAAAGCCTCGTGTCAGTGGAGGAAAGTAGGATAGGGAGATGAGAAATATTGACATCAGGGAGAGGGAGGAGAGAGTCGGGGTTGAGCGGATGTGGAAACATGGAGAGAGAGAGGAGGTGGTAATCTGGGGTGGTGAAGGGGGGCTGGAGTGGGGGAGGGGGGGCTGGAGTGGGGGAGGGGGGGCTGGAGTGGGGGAGGGGGGGCTGGATTGGGGGAGGGGGGGGCTGGAGTGGGGGAGGGGGATCTGTGGTGGGGGAGGGGGGTCTGTGGTGGGGAGGGGGGTCTGTGGTGGGGAGGGTGGTCTGGTGTGGGGGAGGGGGGTCTGGAGTGGGGGAGGGCGGGCTGGGGAGGGGGTCTGGAGTGGGGGAGGGGGTCTGGAGTGGGGGAGAGGGGCTGGGGTGGGGGAGGTGGGTCTGGAGTTGGGGAGGTGGGTCTGGAGTGGGGGAGGGGGGGTCTGTGTTGGGGAGGAGTCTGGAGTGGGGGAGGGGGGCTGGGGTGGGGGAGGATTGAGTGTGGGGTGAGGGGAGGACAATATATGGGTTGGGGGGAGAAGGGAGTGTGGGTGGTGGAGGAGGAGAATGGGGTTTGGGAAGGAGGGTGGGGTTATGGAGGTGGGAGCGTGAGGTAGGGGGAGGGTGGGGGTGGGGGTGGGGAGCCAGGTGTGGAAATCCCGGGGGGGGCAGGGGACACACATCCCCCCCACCTCTGTTTTGGGAGGTGGGGGGGACAGATCCCCCCCAAGTTTTTGTCATCCGGATTTTAAAACCCGGTGAAATCTCCACTGTCTGCGAGACAGTGGGGACGTGGCTGCTGAAGGAGGGCGCCGATTGGACGAGAGAGACGTTGGTCAGCAGGCATTGGGGGTGGGACATGATGATTCAGCGAGAGCATTGGAGGAGGGAGGAGTGGGTCTGAGAATTGAGTGCGGTGATTGGGGGAGGCAGACGTGCCAAAACACTCTCGGCACAAACCTGCGCCTCATCCGCAGCCAGGACCGATCCCGGCGGAGTCTCCAGCGCTGTCCCGTCCCCACCCCCCCCCCCCCCCCCCCCCACAGCCAGCGCGGAGAAGCAGTGCTAAACCCAGCTCACTCTGCCTGTCCCGCCAGGTTAACCTGCAGCCCTGCCTGGGCTTGTGGGAAATATGGGCAGCGTGGAGAAGCAGCGCTGGTGTCCCGTCAGTCCAGGCAGGGCTGTAGGTTAACCCGGCGACACAGGCAGAGTTGAGCTGCATTTAGCAGACGATTGAGCCTCCAAAGCCTCGCGCCTGTGTGTGTGTTAGTGCGTGTGTGTGTGTGTGTGTACGCGCATGTGTGTGTGTGTGTGTGCGTGCGCGTGCGTGTGTGTGTGTGTGCGCGTGTGTGTGTGTATGCGCGTGTGTGTGTGTGTGTGCGCGTGTGTGTGTGTGTGCGCGTGTGTGTGTATGCGCGGGTGTGTGTGTGTGTGTGTGCGTGTGTGTGTGTGTGTGTGTGTGTGTGTGCGCGCGGCCACCAAATCATTGTGTCACCCCCGTCCCCTCCATATTTTGTTAGCGATTTCCGTGCCTGTCTGGAGCGGAGGAAGCGTGGGCCGTGAGTGGAGGGTGTGTGGGGTGGGAGAGGAGGGATGTGGGCTGTGGGCTGAGGAGCGACTGTGTGGGGGGTGGTGAGGGGAGGGGAAGGGCGTTGGGCAGAGGTGGAAGTGTGGGGTGGGGGAAGCATTAAGCACAGGGAGAGGGAGGGAGGGAGGGAGGGGTGTGGGCTTTGAAGGAGTGTGGTGTTGGCAGGGAGAGTAAAGTGAGATGGAGGGTGGGGAGGCTGGATTCGGTGGAGAGGGAATTTTAATTTAGTTCAGTTTAGAGGTACAGCACAGAAACAGGCCCTTCAGCCCATCGAATCTGTATTTAGCAGCAATTCCCGCACGTTTGGGACAATTTTCAAATGATGCCAACCAATGTACCTACAACGCAGTAGATTAGAGTGTGGGGGGAAACCGGGAGATCCATTAGAAACCCCAGGCAGGTCACGGGCAGAACGTGCAAACTCCGTGCAGATCTCTGGCGATGTGAGGCAGCAACTCCACTGCTGCGCCACCGTGCGTGCCGTCCTTGGGGAAATACAAGTGGAGGTGTCAGGATACACGAGGCAGGAGAGGACGGGAATCTGGTCTCCTTCCATCCCGCAGAGCTGCTAGATTATTTCCCCACTACACCCACTGTCTGTCCACACTTTATTACAGATCCACACTCTGTACCAACTGGGGAACCCCAGGACACAACAGCCCAACCCCAGGAGGATTTGTCCACAGTCCCAGAACCAGGTACAAGCTCAGGTATGGAGGGAGGGGCCGTTGGAACAGGGTCTTGCACCATATTTTCGTGCTGGTGGGGGAGGGTAGGGTTGGGTACCTGAGAGAAATATGGACACAAAGGGAGGGAGGAGGGGTTGAGGGAGTCTGGAGCGAGAGGAAGATGATAGTCCGGAATGGAGAGGAGTAGGTCTGGAGGTGGGAGTTTGTTGCAGGGGAGGAGGGAGTGTGAATTGGGGAAGGGAATGTGGTGGGATTATGAGTCTGGAGTGAGGGGAGGCTGGTGTCTGTGGGGGAGGGGGATCACAAGGGGGGGGTCCCATGGAAGGGAACGCTGGAGTCTGGAGTGAGGGGAGGCTGGTGTCTGTGGGGGAGGGGGATCACAAGAGGGGGGGTCCCATGGAAGGGAACGCTGGAGTCTGGAGTGAGGGGAGGCTGGTGTCTGTGGGGGAGGGGGATCACAAGAGGGGGGGGTCCTATGGAAGGGAACGCTGCTCTCCATGACCAGTCCCTGAAATTCTTCCCCGTGACGGACATTTCCACGGGAGAGTGGATGAAGGGAGAGTGGATGATGCTGCTATCTGCACAGAACCAATCCTCTAATTCCCAAACTCTTCGCCCAGCCTGATGACCGGATGTGGTTGCCACACTCCCATGTCTATTTCTTTATTCCAGATCTCCAGTTGTCCACAGGGGAACTGACCGATGGATCAACGACTGGAGAATCCACCCAGGAATGGTCTTTTGACCCAATGGGAGACAAATCCTCAGGTACTAAACCCTCTCACACGTTATCACTTGTCCTCATTAACCCTGGAGCCAGCTTTTGGAGAATTCAGTATTGTTCCGCAGTGGACAACAATCCTCCTGGGATTGAGATTGGTTTAGGGAACCACATGGAGTTTATGGTGAAGTAGATTTAAGTGGTTAGTGGGGTGGATTGGAAGCGTCTGAGATGGATTGTGATTTGGGGTTCGGGGCAGGGCTGGGTTTTGACAGGAATAGACCAAAGCAAAACAACAGCTGATGTGTTATTGGCCTGAAGGAGATACACAGCATCAAGAATGGGAAACATGATATTCACGAGATCAGTGGGGAGTGTGTGACCTGAAGAGAAGTGGAGCTTTAGGTTTATTATTGTTACTGATCCAGGGAGACCATCTCATAAAATAGGACAACATTTAACAGGGACAATATTACACATGGATATAATCACACCAAATTCAAACGGTAAAATGAAAAGAGAAATATGCAGAATATAGTTCTCAGCATTGTACCCTTAAGGGCCTGTCCCACTTGGCTGTCCTTCACGTGTAATTTATGCGACCTGGTAGCGCGCCACCTGACAGGCCCAAGACCCTGGCGCAGTGCAACGTCTCACCTCCAACAGCAGCAGAAGCGGGCAAACGACCGTCATACTCAGCCTGGGGCTCACGGCCGTTGCGGTCCGGATCCGCCCCCCACTCCTACTCCCAGAGCGGGGCCATGAAGATTGGAGACAGACACAAAATGCTGGAGTAACTCAGCGGGACCGGCAGCATCTCTGGAGATTAGCAGTGGGTGACATTTGGGGTCGAGGCCCTTCTTCAGTCTGAAGATGAGTCTCGACCCGAAACATCATCTATTCCTTCTCTCCAGAGATGCTGCCGGTCCCGCTGAGTTACTCCCGCATTTTGTGTCCATCTTCAAATGAGGCCACGTGCTCCAGACGGCTGTGGGACTCATGATGAAGCGCGCGACTCTCGCGGAACCGTCGCACGACCGTCACTACCGGCCTGTCGTGTAAATGACGGCCCACGTGGGACAGGCCCCCTACTGTCCCAGAGTTAAAATCCCAATGCTACAGTGAGGTATGGTTGTGGTATCAGAACAATTCCCCAGCGAATGGAAAGGCCGTTCAGAAGTCAGATAACTGAGGCAAAGTAGCTCTTACTGAGACTGGAGGTGTGTGTTTACAAGTTGCTCGATCTTCTTGCCAACGGGAGCAAAGAGAAGGCAGAATGACCGGATTGGGAAAGAACCTGGATTATAATGGCTGCTCTCCCGAAGCAGCGTCAAGTGTAGATGGAGTCTACATGGAGCATGGGGTGAGGGTAGATGGAGAGGGGCTTGGGGGAG
Source organism: Raja brachyura (assembly GCA_963514005.1). The sequence continues at coordinate 3,302,635 of OY740811.1, forward strand.
GAGGGAGTCTGGGGTGGAGGGGGATGGAGTGTAGAGATGGGGAGGAGGAAGTATGAAATTGGGGGGAGTGTAAAATAGGAGGGAGTGTGGAGCAGGAGAGGGAATGCAAGGGGAGGTGTCAGGGTACATGGTTCAGACGAGGGCTGGAAAATTGGGGTCACCATAGACTGGTGTCGGCCGTGTACTTTGATTTCCTTCCATCTCCTTCCATTCGATCTCCTTCCATCAGCTGCGGGATTATTTCCCCACTAAACCCACTGTGTGCACACTTTATTACAGTTCCAGCCTCCGTACCAACTGGGGAACCCCAGGACACAGCACTCGAACCCCAGGAGGATTTGTCCACCGTCCCAGAACTAGATTCAAGCTCAGGTATGGAGGAATGGATCGTGGGAACAGGGAGGAGAGGGTGTGGACTAGAGTGATGAGAGGCTAGAGTGGGGCAGGCCGGGACCTGGAGTGGAGGGAGGAGGGGATCGGGTCTGGATAAGGGGTAGGAGTCGGTCTGGAATAGGGGTGCGGGGGGTATTGATTGGGGGAGGAGATGGTGTGGGGCGGATGCAGGGGGGGGGGGGGTCGAGAGTGGGGGGGGGGTGGAGGTGGGGAATGGATGGGGCCTGAGTGTGGTGAGGAGGGGGTGTGAGGTGAGAAATATCCGGTTTGGGAGATGGAGCTGGAGGCGGTGGAGTGATTGTGAGGTGGGGAGGACAGATCGTGGGAAAGGGGAGGAGGTGGTCTGGAGAAGAAGTGTGCGATGGGGGAGTGTGGGATGGGGGAGTGTGGGATGGGGGAGTGTGGGATGGGGGAGTGTGGGATGTGGGATGGGGAGTGTGGGGTGGGGAGTGTGGGGTGGGGAGTGTGGGATGGGGAGTGTGGGGTGGGGAGTGTGGGGTGGGGTGTGTGGGATGGGGGAGTGTGGAATGGGGGAGTGTGGGATGGGGTGTGTGGGATGGGGAGTGTGGGATGGGGAGTGTGGGATGGGGATTGTGGAGTGTGGGGTGGGGAGTGTGGGATGGGGAGTGTGGGATGGGGAGTGTGGGATGGGGAGTGTGGGATGGGGAGTGTGGGATGGGGGGTGTGGGATTGTGGGTGTGGGGTGGGGAGTGTGGGATGGGGAGTGTGGGATGGGGAGTGTGGGATGGGGGATGGGGAGTGGGGGAGTGTGGGATGGGGGAGTGTGGGATGGGGGAGTGTGGGATGGGGGAGTGTGGGATGGGGGAGTGTGGGATGGGGAGTGTGGGATGGGGGAGTGTGGGATGGGGGAGTATGGGATGGGGGCGTGTGGGAGTGGGGGAGTGTGGGGGTGGGGGAGTGTGGGATGGGGGAGTGTGGGATGGGGGAGTGTGGGGTGTGGGGTGGGGAGTGTGGTTTGGGGAGTGTGGGGTGGGGTGTGTGGGATGGGGGAGTGTGGGATGGGGGAGTGTGGGATGGGGTGTGTGGGATGGGGAGTGTGGGATGGGGAGTGTGGTGTGTGGGGTGGGGAGTGTGGGATGGGGAGTGTGGGATGGGGAGTGTGGGATAGGGAGTGTGGGATGGGGAGTGTGGGATGGGGGGTGTGGGATTGTGGGTGTGGGGTGGGGAGTGTGGGATGGGGAGTGTGGGATGGGGAGTGTGGGATGGGGGATGGGGAGTGGGGGAGTGTGGGATGGGGGAGTGTGGGATGGGGGAGTGTGGGATGGGGGAGTGTGGGATGGGGGAGTGTGGGATGGGGAGTGTGGGATGGGGGAGTGTGGGATGGGGGAGTGTGGGATGGGGGCGTGTGGGAGTGGGGGAGTGTGGTGGTGGGGGAGTGTGGGATGGGGAGTGTGGGATGGGGAGTGTGGAATGGGGAGTGTGGGATGGGGAGTGTGGGATGGGGAGTGTGGGATGGGGGAGTGTGGGATGGGGAGTGTGGGGTGTGGGATGGGGAGTGTGGGATGGGGGAGTGTGGGATGGGGGAGTGTGGGATGTGGGATGGGGAGTGTGGGGTGGGGAGTGTGGGGTGGGGAGTGTGGGATGGGGAGTGTGGGGTGTGGGGTGGGGAGTGTGGGGTGGGGAGTGTGGGGTGGGGTGTGTGGGATGGGGGAGTGTGGGATGGGGGAGTGTGGGATGGGGTGTGTGGGATGGGGAGTGTGGGATGGGGAGTGTGGGAAGGGGAGTGTGGAGTGTGGGGTGGGGAGTGTGGGATGGGGAGTGTGGGATGGGGAGTGTGGGATGGGGAATGTGGGATGGGGAGTGTGGGATGGGGGGTGTGGGATTGTGGGTGTGGGGTGGGGAGTGTGGGATGGGGAGTGTGGGATGGGGGATGGGGAGTGGGGGAGTGTGGGATGGGGGAGTGTGGGATGGGGGAGTGTGGGATGGGGGATGGGGAGTGGGGGAGTGTGGGATGGGGGAGTGTGGGATGGGGGAGTGTGGGATGGGGTGTGTGGGATGGGGAGTGTGGGATGGGGAGTGTGGGATGGGGAGTGTGGAGTGTGGGGTGGGGAGTGTGGGATGGGGAGTGTGGGAATGGGAGTGTGGGATGGGGAGTGTGGGATGGGGGGTGTGGGATTATGGGTGTGGGGTGGGGAGTGTGGGATGGGGAGTGTGGGATGGGGAGTGTGGGATGGGGGATGGGGAGTGGGGGAGTGTGGGATGGGGGAGTGTGGGATGGGGGAGTGTGGGATGGGGGAGTGTGGGATGGGGGAGTGTGGGATGGGGAGTGTGGGATGGGGGAGTGTGGGATGGGGGAGTGTGGGATGGGGGCGTGTGGGAGTGGGGGAGTGTGGGGGTGGGGGAGTGTGGGATGGGGAGTGTGGGATGGGGAGTGTGGAATGGGGAGTGTGGGATGGGGAGTGTGGGATGGGGAGTGTGGGATGGGGGAGTGTGGGATGGGGAGTGTGGGGTGTGGGATGGGGAGTGTGGGATGGGGGAGTGTGGGATGGGGGAGTGTGGGAGTGTGGGATGGGGGAGTGTGGGGTGGGGAGTGTGGGATGGGGAGTGTGGGAGTGTGGGATGGGGGAGTGTGGGATGGGGGAGTGTGGGAGTGTGGGATGGGGGAATGTGGGATGGGGGAGTGTGGGATGGGGGAGTGTGGGATGGGGGAGTGTGGGATGGGGGTGTGTGGGATGGGGGAGTGTGGGATGGGGGAGTGTGGGATGTGGAGTGTGGGATGGGGGAGTGTGGGATGGGGGAGTGTGGGATGGGGGAGTGTGGCATGGGGGCGTGTGGGGTGGGCGCGTGTGGGATGGGGGCGTTTGGGATGGGGGCGCGTGGGATGGGGGCGTGTGGGAGTGGGGGATGGGGAGTGTGGGATGGGGAGTGTGGGATGGGGAGTGTGGGATGGGGGCGTGTGGGATGGGGGAGTGTGGGAGTTGGGGAGTGTGGGAGTGGGGGAGTGTGGGAGTGGGGGAGTGTGGGAGTGTGGGATGGGGGAGTGTGGGATGGGGGAGTGTGTGAGTGGGAGAGTTTGGGAGTGGGGGAGTGTGGGAGTGGGCGAGTGTGGGATGGGGAGTGTGGAATGGGGAGTGTGGGATGGGGAGTGTGGGATGGGGACTGTGGGATGGGGGAGTGTGGGATGGGGTGTGTGGGATGGGGGAGTGGGATGGGGGAGTGTGGGATGGGGTGTGTGGGATGGGGAGTGTGGGATGGGGAGTGTGGGATGGGGAGTGTGGAGTGTGGGGTGGGGAGTGTGGGATGGGGAGTGTGGGGTGGGGAGTGTGGGATGGGGAGTGTGGGATGGGGAGTGTGGGATGGGGGGTGTGGGATGGTGGGTGTGGGTTGGGGAGTGTGGGATGGGGAGTGTGGGATGGGGAGTGTGGGATGGGGGATGGGGAGTGGGGGAGTGTGGGATGGGGGAGTGTGGGATGGGGGAGTGTGGGATGGGGGAGTGTGGGATGGGGAGTGTGAGATGGGGGAGTGTGGGATGGGGGAGTGTTGGATGGGGGAGTGTGGGATGGGGGCGTGTGGGATGGGGGCGTGTGGGAGTGGGGGAGTGTGGGGTGGGGGAGTGTGGGATGGGGAGTGTAGGATGGGGAGTGTGGGATGGGGAGTGTGGGATGGGGAGTGTGGGAAGGGGAGTGTGGGATGGGGGAGTGTGGGATGGGGAGTGTGGGGTGTGGGATGGGGAGTGTGGGATGGGGGAGTGTGGGATGGGGGAGTGTGGGAGTGTGGGATGGGGGAGTGTGGGATGGGGGAGTGTGGGGTGGGAATGTGGGATGGGGAGTGTGGGAGTTTGGGATGGGGGAGTGTGGGATGGGGGAGTGTGGGAGTGTGGGATGGGGGAGTGTGGAATGGGGGAGTGTGGGATGGGGGAGTGTGGGATGGGGGAGTGTGGGATGGGGGTGTGTGGGATGGGGGAGTGTGGGATGGGGGAGTGTGGGATGTGGAGTGTGGGATGGGGAGTGTGGGATGGGGGAGTGTGGGATGGGGGAGTGTGGCATGGGGGCGTGTGGGGTGGGCGCATGTGGGATGGGGGCGTTTGGGATGGGGGCGCGTGGGATGGGGGCGTGTGGGAGTGGGGGATGGGGAGTGTGGGATGGGGAGTGTGGGATGGGGAGTGTGGGATGGGGGCGTGTGGGATGGGGAGTGTGGGAGTGGGGGAGTGTGGGAGTGGGGCAGTGTGGGAGTGGGGGAGTGTGGGAGTGGGGGAGTGGGGGAGTGTGGGATGGGGGAGTTTGGGCATGGGGGAGTGGGCGTGGGCGAGTGTGGGATGGGGAGTGTGGGATGGGGAGTGTGGGATGGGGAGTGTGGGATGGGGAGTGTGGGATGGGGGAGTGTGGGATGGGGTGTGTGGGATGGGGGAGTGGGATGGGGGAGTGTGGGATGGGGTGTGTGGGATGGGGAGTGTGGGATGGGGAGTGTGGGATGGGGAGTGTGGAGTGTGGGGTGGGGAGTGTGGGATGGGGAGTGTGGGATGGGGAGTGTGGGATGGGGAGTGTGGGATGGGGAGCGTGGGAGCGTGGGATGGGGGGTGTGGGATGGTGGGTGTGGGGTGGGGAGTGTGGGATGGGGAGTGTGGGATGGGGAGTGTGGGATGGGGGATGGGGAGTGGGGGAGTGTGGGATGGGGGAGTGTGGGATGGGGGAGTGTGGGATGGGGGAGTGTGGGATGGGGGAGTGTGAGATGGGGGAGTGTGGGATGGGGGAGTGTGGGATGGGGGAGTGTGGGATGGGGGCGTGTGGGAGTGGGGGAGTGTGGGGGTGGGGGAGTGTGGGATGGGGAGTGTAGGATGGGGAGTGTGGGATGGGGAGTGTGGGATGGGGAGTGTGGGATGGGGAGTGTGGGATGGGGGAGTGTGGGATGGGGAGTGTGGGGTGTGGGATGGGGAGTGTGGGATGGGGGAGTGTGGTATGGGGGAGTGTGGGAGTGTGGGATGGGGGAGTGTGGGATGGGGGAGTGTGGGGTGGGAATGTGGGATGGGGAGTTTGGGAGTGTGGGATGGGGGAGTGTGGGATGGGGAGTGTGGGAGTGTGGGATGGGGGAGTGTGGGATGGGGGAGTGTGGGAGTGTGGGATGGGGGAGTGTGGGATGGGGGAGTGTGGGATGGGGGAGTGTGGGATTGGGGAGTGTGGGATGGGGGTGTGTGGGATGGGGGAGTGTGGGATGGGGGAGTGTGGGATGTGGAGTGTGGGATGGGGGAGTGTGGGATGGGGGAGTGTGGGATGGGGGAGTGTGGCATGGGGGCGTGTGGGGTGGGCGCGTGTGGGATGGGGGCGTTTGGGATGGGGGCGCGTGGGATGGGGGCGTGTGGGAGTGGGGGATGGGGAGTGTGGGATGGGGAGTGTGGGATGGGGAGTGTGGGATGGGGGCGTGTGGGATGGGGGAGTGTGGGAGTTGGGGAGTGTGGGAGTGGGGGAGTGTGGGAGTGGGGGAGTGTGGGAGTGTGGGATGGGGGAGTGTGGGATGGGGGAGTGTGTGAGTGGGAGAGTTTGGGAGTGGGGGAGTGTGGGAGTGGGCGAGTGTGGGATGGGGAGTGTGGAATGGGGAGTGTGGGATGGGGAGTGTGGGATGGGGAGTGTGGAGTGTGGGGTGGGGAGTGTGGGATGGGGTGTGTGGGGTGGGGAGTGTGGGATGGGGAGTGTGGGATGGGGAGTGTGGGATGGGGAGTGTGGAGTGTGGGGTGGGGAGTGTGGGATGGGGAGTGTGGGGTGGGGAGTGTGGGATGGGGAGTGTGGGATGGGGGAGTGGGATGGGGGAGTGTGGGATGTGGAGTGTGGGATGGGGAGTGTGGGATGGGGGAGTGTGGGATGGGGGAGTGTGGCATGGGGGCGTGTGGGGTGGGCGCATGTGGGATGGGGGCGTTTGGGATGGGGGCGCGTGGGATGGGGGCGTGTGGGAGTGGGGGATGGGGAGTGTGGGATGGGGAGTGTGGGATGGGGAGTGTGGGATGGGGGCGTGTGGGATGGGGAGTGTGGGAGTGGGGGAGTGTGGGAGTGGGGGAGTGTGGGAGTGGGGGAGTGTGGGAGTGGGGGAGTGGGGGAGTGTGGGATGGGGGAATTTGGGCATGGGGGAGTGGGCGTGGGCGAGTGTGGGATGGGGAGTGTGGGATGGGGAGTGTGGGATGGGGAGTGTGGGATGGGGAGTGTGGGATGGGGGAGTGTGGGATGGGGTGTGTGGGATGGGGGAGTGGGATGGGGGAGTGTGGGATGGGGTGTGTGGGATGGGGAGTGTGGGATGGGGAGTGTGGGATGGGGAGTGTGGAGTGTGGGGTGGCGAGTGTGGGATGGGGAGTGTGGGATGGGGAGTGTGGGATGGGGAGTGTGGGATGGGGAGCGTGGGATGGGGGGTGTGGGATGGTGGGTGTGGGGTGGGGAGTGTGGGATGGGGAGTGTGGGATGGGGAGTGTGGGATGGGGGATGGGGAGTGGGGGAGTGTGGGATGGGGGAGTGTGGGATGGGGGAGTGTGGGATGGGGGAGTGTGGGATGGGGGAGTGTGAGATGGGGGAGTGTGGGATGGGGGAGTGTGGGATGGGGGAGTGTGGGATGGGGGCGTGTGGGAGTGGGGGAGTGTGGGGGTGGGGGAGTGTGGGATGGGGAGTGTAGGATGGGGAGTGTGGGATGGGGAGTGTGGGATGGGGAGTGTGGGATGGGGAGTGTGGGATGGGGGAGTGTGGGATGGGGAGTGTGGGGTGTGGGATGGGGAGTGTGGGATGGGGGAGTGTGGGATGGGGGAGTGTGGGAGTGTGGGATGGGGGAGTGTGGGATGGGGGAGTGTGGGGTGGGAATGTGGGATGGGGAGTTTGGGAGTGTGGGATGGGGGAGTGTGGGATGGGGGAGTGTGGGAGTGTGGGATGGGGGAGTGTGGGATGTGGAGTGTGGGATGGGGAGTGTGGGATGGGGGAGTGTGGGATGGGGGAGTGTGGGATGGGGGAGTGTGGGATGGGGGAGTGTGGGATGGGGGAGTGTGGGATGGGGGTGTGTGGGATGGGGGAGTGTGGGATGGGGGAGTGTGGGATGAGGAGTGTGGGATGGGGAGTGTGGGATGGGGGAGTGTGGGATGGGGGAGTGTGGCATGGGGGCGTGTGGGGTGGGCGCGTGTGGGATGGGGCGTTTGGGATGGGGGCGCGTGGGATGGGGGCGTGTGGGAGTCGGGGATGGGGAGTGTGGGATGGGGAGTGTGGGATGGGAGTGTGGGATGGGGGCGTGTGGGATGGGGGAGTGTGGGAATGGGGGAATGTGGGATGGGGAGTGTGGGATGGGGGAGTGTGGGATGGGGGAGTGTGGGATGCGGGAGTGTGAGAGTGGGGGAGTGTGGGAGTGGGGGAGTGTGGGAGTGTGGAATGGGGAGTGTGGGATGGGGAGTATGGGATGGGGAGTGTGGGATGGGGAGTGTGGGATGGGGAGTGTGGGAGTGTGGGATGGGGGAGTGTGTGATGGGGGAGTGTGTGATGGGGAGTGTGGGAATGTGGGAGTGTGGGAATGTGGGAGTGTGGGATGGGGGATTGTGTGATGGGGGAGTGTGGGATGGGGTAGTGTGGGATGGGGGATGGGGAATGTGGGATGGGGTGTGGGATGGGGGAGTGTGGGATGGGGAGTGTGGGAGTGTGGGATGGGGGAGTGTGGGATGGGGGAGTGTGGGATGGGGGAGTGTGGGATGGGGGAGTGTGGGATGGGGGTGTGTGGGATGGGGGAGTGTGGGATGGGGGAGTGTGGGATGTGGAGTGTGGGATGGGGGAGTGTGGGATGGGGGAGTGTGGGATGGGGGAGTGGCATGGGGGCGTGTGGGGTGGGCGCGTGTGGGATGGGGGCGTTTGGGATGGGGGCGCGTGGGATGGGGGCGTGTGGGAGTGGGGGATGGGGAGTGTGGGATGGGGAGTGTGGGATGGGGAGTGTGGGATGGGGGCGTGTGGGATGGGGGAGTGTGGGAGTTGGGGAGTGTGGGAGTGGGGGAGTGTGGGAGTGGGGGAGTGTGGGAGTGTGGGATGGGGGAGTGTGGGATGGGGGAGTGTGTGAGTGGGAGAGTTTGGGAGTGGGGGAGTGTGGGAGTGGGCGAGTGTGGGATGGGGAGTGTGGGATGGGGAGTGTGGGATGGGGAGTGTGGGATGGGGACTGTGGGATGGGGGAGTGTGGGATGGGGTGTGTGGGATGGGGGAGTGGGATGGGGGCGTGTGGGATGGGGTGTGTGGGATGGGGAGTGTGGGATGGGGAGTGTGGGATGGGGAGTGTGGAGTGTGGGGTGGGGAGTGTGGGATGGGGAGTGTGGGGTGGGGAGTGTGGGATGGGGAGTGTGGGATGGGGAGTGTGGGATGGGGGGTGTGGGATGGTGGGTGTGGGGTGGGGAGTGTGGGATGGGGAGTGTGGGATGGGGAGTGTGGGATGGGGGATGGGGAGTGGGGGAGTGTGGGATGGGGGAGTGTGGGATGGGGGAGTGTGGGATGGGGGAGTGTGGGATGGGGGAGTGTGAGATGGGGGAGTGTGGGATGGGGGAGTGTTGGATGGGGGAGTGTGGGATGGGGGCGTGTGGGAGTGGGGGAGTGTGGGGGTGGGGGAGTGTGGGATGGGGAGTGTAGGATGGGGAGTGTGGGATGGGGAGTGTGGGATGGGGAGTGTGGGAAGGGGAGTGTGGGATGGGGGAGTGTGGGATGGGGAGTGTGGGGTGTGGGATGGGGAGTGTGGGATGGGGGAGTGTGGGATGGGGGAGTGTGGGAGTGTGGGATGGGGGAGTGTGGGATGGGGGAGTGTGGGGTGGGAATGTGGGATGGGGAGTGTGGGAGTTTGGGATGGGGGAGTGTGGGATGGGGGAGTGTGGGAGTGTGGGATGGGGGAGTGTGGAATGGGGGAGTGTGGGATGGGGGAGTGTGGGATGGGGGAGTGTGGGATGGGGGTGTGTGGGATGGGGGAGTGTGGGATGGGGGAGTGTGGGATGTGGAGTGTGGGATGGGGAGTGTGGGATGGGGGAGTGTGGGATGGGGGAGTGTGGCATGGGGGCGTGTGGGGTGGGCGCGTGTGGGATGGGGGCGTTTGGGATGGGGGCGCGTGGGATGGGGGCGTGTGGGAGTGGGGGATGGGGAGTGTGGGATGGGTAGTGTGGGATGGGGAGTGTGGGATGGGGGCGTGTGGGATGGGGAGTGTGGGAGTGGGGGAGTGTGGGAGTGGGGGAGTGTGGGAGTGGGGGAGTGTGGGAGTGGGGGAGTGGGGGAGTGTGGGTGGGGGAGTTTGGGCATGGGGGAGTGTGGGAGTGGGCGAGTGTGGGATGGGGAGTGTGGGATGGGGAGTGTGGGATGGGGAGTGTGGGATGGGGACTGTGGGATGGGGGAGTGTGGGATGGGGTGTGTGGGATGGGGGAGTGGGATGGGGGAGTGTGGGATGGGGTGTGTGGGATGGGGAGTGTGGGATGGGGAGTGTGGGATGGGGAGTGTGGAGTGTGGGGTGGGGAGTGTGGGATGGGGAGTGTGGGGTGGGGAGTGTGGGATGGGGAGTGTGGGATGGGGAGTGTGGGATGGGGGGTGTGGGATGGTGGGTGTGGGGTGGGGAGTGTGGGATGGGGAGTGTGGGATGGGGAGTGTGGGATGGGGGATGGGGAGTGGGGGAGTGTGGGATGGGGGAGTGTGGGATGGGGGAGTGTGGGATGGGGGAGTGTGGGATGGGGGAGTGTGAGATGGGGGAGTGTGGGATGGGGGAGTGTTGGATGGGGGAGTGTGGGATGGGGGCGTGTGGGAGTGGGGGAGTGTGGGGGTGGGGGAGTGTGGGATGGGGAGTGTAGGATGGGGAGTGTGGGATGGGGAGTGTGGGATGGGGAGTGTGGGAAGGGGAGTGTGGGATGGGGGAGTGTGGGATGGGGAGTGTGGGGTGTGGGATGGGGAGTGTGGGATGGGGGAGTGTGGGATGGGGGAGTGTGGGAGTGTGGGATGGGGGAGTGTGGGATGGGGGAGTGTGGGGTGGGAATGTGGGATGGGGAGTGTGGGAGTTTGGGATGGGGGAGTGTGGGATGGGGGAGTGTGGGAGTGTGGGATGGGGGAGTGTGGAATGGGGGAGTGTGGGATGGGGGAGTGTGGGATGGGGGAGTGTGGGATGGGGGTGTGTGGGATGGGGGAGTGTGGGATGGGGGAGTGTGGGATGTGGAGTGTGGGATGGGGAGTGTGGGATGGGGGAGTGTGGGATGGGGGAGTGTGGCATGGGGGCGTGTGGGGTGGGCGCGTGTGGGATGGGGGCGTTTGGGATGGGGGCGCGTGGGATGGGGGCGTGTGGGAGTGGGGGATGGGGAGTGTGGGATGGGTAGTGTGGGATGGGGAGTGTGGGATGGGGGCGTGTGGGATGGGGAGTGTGGGAGTGGGGGAGTGTGGGAGTGGGGGAGTGTGGGAGTGGGGGAGTGTGGGAGTGGGGGAGTGGGGGAGTGTGGGTGGGGGAGTTTGGGCATGGGGGAGTGTGGGAGTGGGCGAGTGTGGGATGGGGAGTGTGGGATGGGGAGTGTGGGATGGGGAGTGTGGGATGGGGAGTGTGGGATGGGGGAGTGTGGGATGGGGTGTGTGGGATGGGGGAGTGGGATGGGGGAGTGTGGGATGGGGTGTGTGGGATGGGGAGTGTGGGATGGGGAGTGTGGGATGGGGAGTGTGGAGTGTGGGGTGGGGAGTGTGGGATGGGGAGTGTGGGATGGGGAGTGTGGGATGGGGAGTGTGGGATGGGGAGTGTGGGATGGGGGGTGTGGGATGGTGGGTGTGGGGTGGGGAGTGTGGGATGGGGAGTGTGGGATGGGGAGTGTGGGATGGGGGATGGGGAGTGGGGGAGTGTGGGATGGGGGAGTGTGGGATGGGGGAGTGTGGGATGGGGGAGTGTGGAATGGGGGAGTGTGAGATGGGGGAGTGTGGGATGGGGGAGTGTGGGATGGGGGAGTGTGGGATGGGGGCGTGTGGGAGTGGGGGAGTGTGGGGGTGGGGGAGTGTGGGATGGGGAGTGTAGGATGGGGAGTGTGGGATGGGGAGTGTGGGATGGGGAGTGTGGGATGGGGAGTGTGGGATGGGGGAGTGTGGGATGGGGAGTGTGGGGTGTGGGATGGGGAGTGTGGGATGGGGGAGTGTGGGATGGGGGAGTGTGGGAGTGTGGGATGGGGGAGTGTGGGATGGGGGAGTGTGGGGTGGGAATGTGGGATGGGGAGTGTGGGAGTGTGGGATGGGGGAGTGTGGGATGGGGGAGTGTGGGAGTGTGGGATGGGGGAGTGTGGGATGGGGAGTGTGGGAGTGTGGGATGGGGGAGTGTGGGATGGGGGAGTGTGGGATGGGGGTGTGTGGGATGGGGGAGTGTGGGATGGGGGAGTGTGGGATGTGGAGTGTGGGATGGGGAGTGTGGGATGGGGGAGTGTGGGATGGGGGAGTGTGGGATGGGGGAGTGTGGGATGGGGGAGTGTGGGATGGGGGAGTGTGGGATGGGGGTGTGTGGGATGGGGGAGTGTGGGATGGGGGAGTGTGGGATGTGGAGTGTGGGATGGGGAGTGTGGGATGGGGGAGTGTGGGATGGGGGAGTGTGGCATGGGGGCGTGTGGGGTGGGCGCGTGTGGGATGGGGCGTTTGGGATGGGGGCGCGTGGGATGGGGGCGTGTGGGAGTCGGGGATGGGGAGTGTGGGATGGGGAGTGTGGGATGGGAGTGTGGGATGGGGGCGTGTGGGATGGGGGAGTGTGGGAATGGGGGAATGTGGGATGGGGAGTGTGGGATGGGGGAGTGTGGGATGGGGGAGTGTGGGATGCGGGAGTGTGAGAGTGGGGGAGTGTGGGAGTGGGGGAGTGTGGGAGTGTGGGATGGGGGAGTGTGGGATGGGGGAGTGTGTGAGTGGGGGAGTTTGGGAGTGGGGGAGTGTGGGAGTGGGCGAGTGTGGAATGGGGAGTGTGGGATGGGGAGTATGGGATGGGGAGTGTGGGATGGGGAGTGTGGGATGGGGAGTGTGGGAGTGTGGGATGGGGGAGTGTGTGATGGGGGAGTGTGTGATGGGGGAGTGTGGGAATGTGGGAGTGTGGGAATGTGGGAGTGTGGGATGGGGGATTGTGTGATGGGGGAGTGTGGGATGGGGTAGTGTGGGATGGGGGATGGGGAATGTGGGATGGGGAGTGTGGGATGGGGGAGTGTGGGATGGGGAGTGTGGGATGGGGGAGTGTAGGAGTGTGGGATGGGGGACGAGGGAGAAGGGTGGGAATCCGTTGGAGGGAGAGGTCCCCAGGGGGAGTGGGCAAGTGGGAATATATAGAATATAATATCATTGTGTGACAAGGCTGTGAGATTGAAGATGAAACGTGTATTTGTGTGAGCCCTGTGGGTCTGTACAGGGAAACCTGGTGTCCCCAGTCTCACCAGTGACATAACAGGGTTTGACATTCGTACTATGGGTGGGTGAAACAGGGGTGAAACACAATATACAGTAGCTTGCAAAAGTATTCATACCCCTTGAACTTTTCCACATTTTGTCACGTTACAACCACAAACGTAAATGTATTCTATTGGGATTTTATATGATAGACCAACACAAAGTGGTGCATAATTGTGAAGTGGAAGGAAAATGATACATGGTTTTCAATTTTTTTTACAAATAAAAAACTGAAAAGTGTGGCGTGCAAAAGTATTCAGCCCCCTTTACTCTGATACCCCTAAATAAAATCCAGTGCAACCAATTGCCTTCAGCTGTTCCTGAACCTGCTGGTCCGGCAATGGAGGGACCTGGAGCGCCTCCCGGATGGGAGGAGGGTAAACAGTCTGTGGCTGGGGTGAGACCAGTCCTTGACGATGCTGCGTGCCCTTCGCAGACATCGCTTGCTCTGGACAGACTCAATGGAGGGGAGTGTGGAACCGGTGATGCGTTGGGCAGTTTTCACCACACTCTGCAGTGCTTTCCGGTCAGAGACAGAGCAGTTGCCATACCATACTGTGATACAGTTGGTAAGGATGCTCTCGATGTTGCAGCGGTAGAAGTTCACCAGAATCTGAGGCGATAGATGGAACTTCTTTAGTCTCCCCAGGAAGAAGAGACACTGGTGAGCCCTCTTGACCAGTGTAGAGGTATTGTGGGTCCAAGAGAGGTCATCAGAGATGTTGACCCCCAGAAAGCTGAAGCTGGAAACACATTCCACCTCCGTCCCGTTAATATGGATGGGGGTGTGCGTGCAGCCCCTAGACCTTCTATAGTCCACAATGAGCTCCTTGGTCGTCTTGGAGTTAAGGGCCAGATTGTTGTCAGCGCACCATGCTGCTAGGAGCTGAACCCCCTCCCTATAGGCCGACTCATCGTTGTGGCTGATGACGCCAATCACCGTTGTAACATCTGCATACTTGATGATGCTGTTAGAACCATGTTCAGGTGTGCAGTCGTAGGTGAAGAGGGAGTAGATGAGGAGGCTCAGTACACAGCCCTGTGGAACGCCGGTGTTCAGGGTGAGGGTTGAAGAGGTGTGGTTGTCTAACCTAACAGACTGGGGTCTGTTAGTCAGGAAGTCCAGTATCCAGTTGCAGAGGGAGGGGTTGATGCCCAGGTCGATGAGTTTGGTGATCGGTTTGGAGGGGCTAATGGTGTTAAATGCTGAGCTAAAGTCAATGAACAGCATTCTCACGTAGTTGCCCCTGTTGTCGAGGTGGGAGAGGGCAGAGTGGAGTACCGTTGAGATGGCATCCTCCGTACTCCTGTTCTTGCGGTAGGCAAACTGATAGGGGTTCAGTGTGGGAGGTAGGCAGCCTATGAGGTGTGGCAGGACTAGCCTCTCGAAGCACTTGGTGATGATGGGAGTAAGTGCAACTGGGCGGAAGTCGTTGAGGCTCGCCGCAGTGGAGTGTTTTGGCACCGGCACGATTGAGGTGGTTTTAAGGCACGTGGGGACAACTGCTTGGGCAAGTGACAGGTAGAAGATGTCAGTCCAGACGTCTGTCAGCTGCGCAGCACAGGTCCTGAGGACGCGCCCGGGGATGCCGTCAGGGCCAGCAGCCTTGCGTACATTAATCCTACTCAGTGTCACGTGCACGTCGTAGGGGGTGAGTGTGAGAGGCTGGTGATCAGCAGGGAGCACAGCCTTGATGGCCATCTCTTGGTTGTCCCTGTCAAAGCGGCCATAAAAGTGGTTAAGCTCCTCAAGGAAGGATGAGTCGCTGGATATGGGGGTGGAGTTGGTGGGTCTGTAGTCCGTGATGGCCTGGATGCCTTGCCACATGCGTCGGGGGTCCGAGTTGTTATTGAAGTGCTCCTCAATCCTAAGCGTAGCTATGCTTGGCCTTCTTGATGCCCCTCTTCAGATTAGCCCTGGATGGACTGTAGGCTCGAGCATCGCCTGACCTGAAAGCGGTGTACCGTGCTTTCAGCAGTAGCCTGACCTCGTTGTTCATCCATGGCTTCTGATTCGGGAATGTGGTCATCCGTTTGTGGAGACATGGCCGTCCATCTAAACTGACAGGCCGGGCAAGGAGAGCATTGATCAGAGAAGCAGCCAAGAGGCCCATGGTATCTCTGGAGGAGCTGCAGAGATCTGCAGCTCAGGTGGGAGAATTTATCCACAGGACAACTATTAGTCGCGCTCTCCACAAATCAGGCCTTTATGGATGAGTGGCAAGAAGAAAGCCATTGTTGAAACAAAGCCATAAGAAGTCCCGTTTGCAGTTTGCCACAAGCCATGTGGGGGACCGTCAAACCCAGCCTGGGGCTCACGGCCGTTGCAGTCCGGATCCGCCCCCCACTCCTACTCCCAGAGCGGGGCCATAAAGATTGGAGACAGACACAAAATGCTGGAGTAACTCAGCGGGACCGGCAGCATCTCTGGAGATTAGCAGTGGGTGACATTTGGGGTCGAGGCCCTTCTTCAGACTGAAGATGAGTCTCGACCCGAAACATCATCCGTTCCTTCTCTCCAGAGATGCTGCCGGTCTCGCTGAGTTACTCCCGCATTTTGTGTCCATCTTCAAATGAGGCCACGTGCTCCAGACGGCTGTGGGACGCATGATAACGCGCGCTACTCTCGCGGGACCGTCGCACGCCCGTCACTACCGGCCTGTCGTGTAAATGACGGCCCACGTGGGACAGGCCCTCTACTGTCCCAGAGTTAAAATCCCAATGCTACAGTGAGGTAGGGTTGTGGTATCAGAATAATTCCCCAGCGAATGGAAAGGCCGTTCAGAAGTCAGATAACTGAGGCAAAGTAGCTCTTACTGAGACTGGAGGTGTGTGTTTACAAGTTGCTCGATCTTCTTGCCAACGGGAGCAAAGAGAAGGCAGAATGACCGGATTGGGAAAGAACCTGGATTATAATGGCTGCTCTCCCGAAGCAGCGTCAAGTGTAGATGGAGTCTACATGGAGCATGGGGTGAGGGTAGATGGAGAGGGGCTTAGGGGAGGAGGGAGTCTGGGGTGGAAGGGGATGGAGGGCAGAGATGGGGAGGAGGAAGTATGAAATTGGGGGGAGTGTAAAATAGGAGGGAGTCTGGAGCAGGAGAGGGAATGCAAGCGGAGGTGTCAGGATACATGGTTCAGACGAGGGCTGGAAAATTGGGGTTACCATAGACTGGTGTCGGCCGTGCACTTTGATTTCCTTCCATCTCCAGCCCCTTATCTCATTGGCCACGCTCGGCTGCAAATCGGTGCCAATCTGGTGGGCCATCTTCCTCTAGTCGTGGGGGTGGGGGACTGGGAGAGGCCTCTCTTCATCTAAATCCAGCCCTGGGTGGGAGTGGAGGGAGTGTGGTGTTGGGAGGGGGTGCGAGATTGCAACCTTCATGTGGTCCGCCCTGTGTCAACGAATGCAATCGACCTGGCGTGCACAATCAAATAAGATCAAATAGAACAAGTTGTCCCACAACCTTAGGCTGTGCACGTCAAACACAAGAAGTGTTGGGGGGGGAGTGTAAAGTGGGATTAGGAGTGAGTTGAGTGAGGGGAGGCTGGAGTGGGGGAGGAGGAATACAGGGGGACGGGGGTCAGGATACACGGTGCAGGAGAGGGCTGGACAATTGGGGTCACCAGAGACTGTGGTCACCGTGTACTTCAGTCTCCTTCCATCCCGCAGAGCTGCTGGATTATTTGCCCACTACACCCACTGTCTGTCCACACTTTATTACAGATCCACACTCCGTACCAACTGGGGAATCCCAGGAAACAACAGCCGAACCCCAGGAGGATTTGTCCACCGTCCCAGAACCAGGTACAAGCTCAGGTATGGAGGGAGGGGTCGTTGGGACAGGGTCTTGCCCCAAAGCCTCGTGTCAGTGGATGAAAGTAGGATAGGGAGATGAGAAACATTTACATCAGGGAGAGGGAGGAGAGAGTCGGGGTTGAGGGGATGTGGAAACATAGAGAGAGAGAGGAGGTGGTAATCTGGTGTGGGGGAGGGGGGGGCTGGAATGGGGGAGGGGGTCTGGAGTGCGGAGAGGGGGTTCCGGAGTGGGGGAGGGGATCTGGAGTGGGGGAGGGGGTCTGGAGTGGGGGAGGGGGGTCTGGAGTGGGGGAGGGGGGCTGGGGTGGGGGAGGGGGGTCTGGAGTGAGGGAGGGAGGCTGGGGTGGGGGGAGGATTGAGTGTGGGGTGAGGGGAGGACAATATATGAGTTGGGGGGAGAAGGGAGTGTGGGTGGTGGAGGAGGAGAATGGGGTTTGGGAAGGAGGGTGGGGTTCTGGAGGTGGGAGAGTGAGGTAGGGGGAGGGTGGGGGTGGGGGTGGGGGTGGGGGTGGGGAGCCAGGTGTGGAAATCCCGGGGGGGGCAGGGGGGACACATTCCCCCCCCCCCTCTGTTTTGGGAGGTGGGGGGGACAGTTCCCCCCCCCCAAGTTTTTGTCATCCGGATTTTAAAACCCGGTGAAATCTCCACTTTCCGCGAGACAGTGGGGGCGTGGCTGCTGATGGAGGGCGCCGATTGGACGAGAGAGACGTCGGTCAGCAGGCATTGGGGGTGGGACATGATGATTCAGCGAGATCATTGGAGGAGGGATGAGTGGGTCTGAAAATTAAGTGCGGTTATTGGAGGAGGCAGACGTGCCAAACCCCTCTCGGCACAAACCTGCGCCTCATCCGCAGCCAGGACCGATCCCGGCGGGGTCTCCAGCGCTGTCCCGTACCCACTCCTCCCCCCCCCACATGGGTGGCCAGTGGGGTCGGGAGTCAGACGGACGCGGTGCCCCCAGGCCCACAGCCAGCGCGGAGAAGCAGCGCTAAACCCAGCTCACTCTGCCTGTCCCGCCAGGTTAACCTGCAGCCCTGCCTGGGCTTGTGGGAAATATGGGCAGCATGGAGAAGCAGCGCTGGTGTCCCGTCAGTCCAGGCAGGGCTGCAGTTGACCCGGCGACACAGGCAGAGGTGAGCTGTAGTTAGCAGACGATTGAGCCTCCAAAGCCGTGTGTGTGTGTACGCGCATGTGTGTGTGTAAACGCGTGTGTGTGTGTGTGCGCGTGTATGTGTGTGTGTGCGTGTGAACGTGTGTGTGTGTGTGTGTGTGTGTGTGTGTGTGTGTGTGTGTGTGTGTGTGTGTGTGTGTGTGTGTGTTTGTGTGTGTGTCTGTGTGTGTGTGTGTGTGTGCGCGCGCGGCCACCAAATCATTGTGTCACCCCCGTCCCCTGCATATTTTGATAGCGATTCCCGTGCCTGTGTGGAGCGGAGGAAGCGTGGGCCGTGAGTGGAGGGTGTGTGGGGTGGGAGAGGAGGGATGTGGGCTCTGGGCTGAGGAGCGACTGTGTGGGGGGTGGGTGAGGGGTGGTGAGGGGAGGGCGTTGGGCAGAGGTGTAAGTTTGGGGTGGGGGAGGAGGGATGTGGACTGAGGGCGAGGAGTGACTGTGTGGGGGGTGGGTGAGGGGAGGGCGTTAGGCAGAGGTGGAAGTGTGGGGTGGGGGAAGGATGAAGCACAGGGTGAGGGAGGGAGGGAGGGTGTGGGGTTTGAAGGAGTGTGGTGTTGGCAGGGAGAGTAAAGTGAGATGGAGGATGGGGAGGCTGGAGTCGGTGGAGAGGGAATTTTAATTTAGTTCAGTTTAGAGGTACAGCACGGAAACAGGCCCTTCAGCCCATCGAATCCGTACCTAGCAGCAATTCCCGCTTGGGACAAACGTTTGGGACAATTTTCAAATGATGCCAAGCCAATGTACCTACAACGCTGTAGATTAGAGTGTGGAGGGAAACCGGGAGATCCATTAGAAACCCCAGGCAGGTCACGGGCAGAACGTGCAAACTTCGTGCAGATCTCTGGCGATGTGAGGCAGCAACTCCACTGCTGCGCCACCGTGCGTGCCGTTCTTGGGGAAATACAAGTGGAGGTGTCAGGATACACGATGCAGGAGAGGACGGGAATCCGGTCTCCTTCCATCCCACAGAGCTGCTGGATTATTTCCCCACTACACCCACTGTCTATCCACACTTTATTACAGATCCACACTCGGTACCAACTGGGGAACCCCAGGACACAACAGCCCAACCCCAGGAGGATTTGTCCATAGTCCCAGAACCAGATGCAAGCTCAGGTATGGAGGGAGGGACCGTTGGGACAGGGTCTTGCACCACATCTTCGTGCTGGTGGGGGAGGGTAGGGTTGGGTACCTGAGAGAAATATGGACACAAAGGGAGGGAGGAGGGGTTGAGGGAATCTGGAGCGAGAGGAAGATGATAGTCCGGACTGGAGAGGAGGAGGTCTGGAGGTGGGAGTTTGGTGCGGGGGAGGAGGGAGTGTGAATTGGGGAAGGGAATGTGGTGGGATTATGAGTCTGGAGTGAGGGGAGGCTGGTGTCTGTGGGGGAGGGGGATCACAAGGGGGGGGGTCCCATGGAAGGGACCGCTGGAGTCTGGAGTGAGGGGAGGCTGGTGTCTGTGGGGGAGGGGGATCACAAGAGGGGGGGTCCCATGGAAGGGAACGCTGGAGTCTGGAGTGAGGGGAGGCTGGTGTCTGTGGGGGAGGGGGATCACAAGAGGGGGGGGTCCTATGGAAGGGAACGCTGCTCTCCATGACCAGTCCCTGAAATTCATCCCCGTGACGGACATTTCCACGGGAGAGTGGATGAAGGGAGAGTGGATGATGCTGCTATCTGCACAGAACCAATCCTCTAATTCCCAAACTCTTCGCCCAGCCTGATGACCGGATGTGGTTGCCACACTCCCATGTCTATTTCTTTATTCCAGATCTCCAGTTGTCCACAGGGGAACTGACCGATGGATCAACGACTGGAGAATCCACCCAGGAATGGTCTTTTGACCAAATGGGAGACAAATCCTCAGGTACTAAACCCTCTCACACGTTATCACTTGTCCTCATTAACCCTGGAGCCAGCTTTTGGAGAATTCAGTATTGTTCCGCAGTGGACAACAATCCTCCTGGGATTGAGATTGGTTTAGGGAACCACATGGAGTTTATGGTGAAGTAGATTTAAGTGGTTAGTGGGGTGGATTGGAAGCGTCTGAGATGGATTATGATTTGGGGTTCGGGGCAGGGCTGGGTTTTGACAGCAATAGACCAAAGCAAAACAACAGCTGATGTGTTATTGGCCTGAAGGTGATACACAGCATCAAGAATGAGAAACATGATATTCACGAGATCAGTGGGGAGTGTGTGACCTGAAGAGAAGTGGAGCTTTAGGTTTATTATTGTTACTGATCCAGGGAGACCATCTCATCAAATAGGACAACATTTAACAGGGACAATATTACACATGGATATAATCAAACCAAATTCAAACGGTAAAGTGAAAAGAGAAATATGCAGAATATAGTTCTCAGCATTGTACCCTTAAGGGCCTGTCCCACTTGGCTGTCCTTCACGTGTAATTTATGCGACCTGGTAGCGCGCCACCGGCCTGTGGCGTAACTGACGGCCAAAGTGGGACAGGCCCAAGACCCTGGCGCAGTGCAACGTCTCACCTCCAACAGCAGCAGAAGCGGGTAAACGACCGTCATACTCAGCCTGGGGCTCACGGCCGTTGCGGTCCGGATCCGCCCCCCACTCCTACTCCCAGAGCGGGGCCATGAAGATTGGAGACAGACACAAAATGCTGGAGTAACTCAGCGGGACCGGCAGCATCTCTGGAGATTAGCAGTGGGTGACATTTGGGGTCGAGGCCCTTCTTCAGTCTGAAGATGAGTCTCGACCCGAAACATCATCCATTCCTTCTCTCCAGAGATGCTGCCGGTCCCGCTGAGTTACTCCCGCATTTTCTGTCCATCTTCAAATGAGGCCACGTGCTCCAGACGGCTGTGGGACGCATGATGACGCGCGCGACTCTCGCGGAACCGTCGCACGACCGTCACTACCGGCCTGTCGTGTAAATGACGGCCCACGTGGGACAGACCCTCTACTGTCCCAGAGTTAAAATCCCAATGCTACAGTGAGGTAGGGTTGTGGTATCAGAACAATTCCCCAGCGAATGGAAAGGCCGTTCAGAAGTCAGATAACTGAGGCAAAGTAGCTCTTACTGAGACTGGAGGTGTGTGTTTACAAGTTGCTCGATCTTCTTGCCAACGGGAGCAAAGAGAAGGCAGAATGACCGGATTGGGAAAGAACCTGGATTATAATGGCTGCTCTCCCGAAGCAGCGTCAAGTGTAGATGGAGTCTACATGGAGCATGGGGTGAGGGTAGATGGAGAGGGGCTTGGGGGAGGAGGGAGTCTGGGGTGGAGGGGGATGGAGTGTAGAGATGGGGAGGAGGAAGTATGAAATTGGGGGGAGTGTAAAATAGGAGGGAGTGTGGAGCAGGAGAGGGAATGCAAGGGGAGGTGTCAGGGTACATGGTTCAGACGAGGGCTGGAAAATTGGGGTCACCATAGACTGGTGTCGTCCGTGTACTTTGATTTCCTTCCATCTCCTTCCATTCGATCTCCTTCCATCAGCTGCGGGATTATTTCCCCACTAAACCCACTGTGCGCACACTTTATTACAGTTCCAGCCTCCGTACCAACTGGGGAACCCCAGGACACAGCACTCGAACCCCAGGAGGATTTGTCCACCGTCCCAGAACTAGATTCAAGCTCAGGTATGGAGGAATGGATCGTGGGAACAGGGAGGAGAGGGTGTGGACTAGAGTGATGAGAGGCTAGAGTGGGGCAGGCCGGGACCTGGAGTGGAGGGAGGAGGGGATCGGGTCTGGATAAGGGGTAGGAGTCGGTCTGGAATAGGGGTGCGGGGGGTATTGATTGGGGGAGGAGATGGTGTGGGGCGGATGCAGGGGGGGGGAGTCGAGAGCGGGGGGGGGGGTGCAGGTGGGGAATGGATGGGGCCTGAGTGTGGTGAGGAGGGGGTGTGAGGTGAGAAATATCCGGTTTGGGAGATGGAGCTGGAGGCGGTGGAGTGATTGTGAGGTGGGGAGGACAGATCGTGGGAATGGGGTAGGAGGTGGTCTGGAGACGGAGTGTGGGATGGGGAGAGTGGGATGGGGAGTGTCGATGGGGGAGTGTGGGATGGGGGAGTGTGGGATGGGGTAGTGTGGGATGGGGGAGTGTGGGATGGGGGAGTGTGGGATGGGAGAGTGTGGGATGGAAGAGTGTGGGATGGGAGAGTGTGGGATGGGGGAGTGTGGGATGGGGGAGTGTGGGATGGGGGAGTTTGGGATGGGGGAGTTTGGGATGGGGAGTGTGGGATGGGGGAGTGTGGGATGGGGGATGGGGAGTGTGGGATGGGGGAGTGTGGGATGGGGGAGTGTGGGATGGGGGAGTGTGTGATGGGGGATGGGGAGTGTGGCATGGGGAGTGTGGGATGGGGAGTGTGGGATGGGGAGTGTGGGATGGGGGAGTGTGGGATGGGGAGTGTGGGAGTGTGGGATGGGGGAGTGTGGGATGGGGGGGTGTGGGATGGGGAGTGTGGGAGTGTGGGAAGGGGAGTGTGGGAAGGGGGAGTGTGGGATGGGGAGTGTGGGAGTGTGGGAAGGGGAGTGTGGGAAGGGGGAGTGTGGGAGGAGGGAGTGTGGGAATGTGGGAGTGGGGGAGTGTGGGATGGGGGAGTGTGGGAGTGGGGGAGTGTGGGATGGTGGAGTGTGGGAGTGTGGGATGGGGAGTGTGGGATGGGGGAGTGTGGGAGTGTGGGATGGGGAGTGAGGGATGGGGAGTGTGGGATGGGGGAGTGTGGGATGGGGAGTGTGGGAGTGTGGGATGGGGAGTGTGGGATGGGGAGTGTGGGATGGGGGAGTGTGGGATGGGAAGTGTGGGATTGTGGGAGTGTGGGATGGGGAGTGAGGGATGGGGAGTGGGAGTGTGGGATGGGGAGTGTGGGATGGGGGAGTGTGGGATGGGGAGTGTTGGATAGGGGAGTGTGGGATGGGGGAGTGTGGGATGGGGGAGTGTGGGATGGGGTTGTGGGAGTGTGGGATGGGGGAGTGTAGGATGGGGGAGTGTGGGATGGGGAGTGTGGGATGGGTGATGGGGAGCGTGGGAGTGTGGGATGGGGAGTGTGGGAGTGTAGGTGGGGGAGTGTGGGATGGGGAGTGTGGGAGTGTGGGATGGGAGAGTTTGGGATGGGGGAGTGTGGGATGGGGGAGTGTGGGATGGGGGAGTTTGGGATGGGGGAGTTTGGGATGGGGAGTGTGGGATGGGGGAGTGTGGGATGGGGGATGGGGAGTGTGGGATGGGGGAGTGTGGGATGGGGGAGTGTGGGATGGGGGAGTGTGTGATGGGGGATGGGGAGTGTGGCATGGGGAGTGTGGGATGGGGAGTGTGGGATGGGGAGTGTGGGATGGGGGAGTGTGGGATGGGGAGTGTGGGAGTGTGGGATGGGGGAGTGTGGGATGGGGGGGTGTGGGATGGGGAGTGTGGGAGTGTGGGAAGGGGAGTGTGGGAAGGGGGAGTGTCGGATGGGGAGTGTGGGAGTGTGGGAAGGGGAGTGTGGGAAGGGGGAGTGTGGGGTGGGGGAGTGTGGGATGGGGAGTGTGGGAGTGTGGGATGGGGGAGTGTGGGATGGGGGAGTGTGGGATGGGGGAGTGTGGGATGGGGGAGTGTGGGATGGGGGAGTGTGGGATGTGGAGTGTGGGAGTGTGGGAAGGGGAGTGTGGGAAGGGGGAGTGTGGGATGGGGGAGTGTGGGATGGGGAGTGTGGGAGTGTGGGATGGGGGGAGCGTGGGATGGGGAGTGTGGGATGGGGAGTCTGGGAGTGTGGGATGGGGAGTGTGGGATGGGGCGTGTGCGAGTGTGGGATGGGGGAGTGTGGGATGGGGAGTGGGGGAGTGTGGGATGGGAAATGGGGAGTGTGGGATTGTGGGATGGGGTGTGTGGGAGGAGGGAGTGTGGGAGGAGGGATTGTGGGAGGAGGGAGTGTGGGAATGTGGGAGTGGGGGACTGTGGGATGGGGGAGTGTGGGAGTGGGGGAGTGTGGGATGGTGGAGTGTGGGAGTGTGGGATGGGGAGTGTGGGATGGGGGAGTGTGGGAGTGTGGGATGGGGAGTGAGGGATGGGGAGTGTGGGATGGGGGAGTGTGGGATGGGGAGTGTGGGAGTGTGGGATGGGGAGTGTGGGATGGGGAGTGTGGGATGGGGGAGTGTGGGATGGGGAGTGTGGGATTGTGGGAGTGTGGGATGGGGAGTGAGGGATGGGGAGTGGGAGTGTGGGATGGGGAGTGTGGGATGGGGGAGTGTGGGATGGGGAGTGTTGGATAGGGGAGTGTGGGATGGGGGAGTGTGGGATGGGGGAGTGTGGGATGGGGTTGTGGGAGTGTGGGATGGGGGAGTGTAGGATGGGGGAGTGTGGGATGGGGAGTGTGGGATGGGTGATGGGGAGCGTGGGAGTGTGGGATGGGGAGTGTGGGAGTGTAGGTGGGGGAGTGTGGGATGGGGAGTGTGGGATGGGGAGTGTGGGATGGGGAGTGTTGGATGGGGAGTGTGGGATGGGGAGGAGGGAGAAGGGTGGGAATCCGTTGGAGGGAGAGGTCCCCAGGGGGAGTGGGCAAGTGGGAATATATAGAATATAATATCATTGTGTGACAAGGCTGTGAGATTGAAGATGAAACGTGTATTTGTGGGAGCCCTGTGGGTCTGTACAGGGAAACCTGATGTCCCCAGTCTCACCAGTGACATTACAGGGTTTGACATTAGTACTATGGGTGGGTGAAACACAAATATATACTCTGCCACATGATCTTCAGTCTAAATGTAATATATTTATTTCCACCGATGTTGTTTGACCTTTAGCTTAGTTTAATTTAGAGATCTAGTGCGGAGACGGGCCCCTTGTCCCACCGAGTCCACACCGACAGCACATTAACACAACCCAACACAAAACTAGGGACCATTTCACATTTACACCAAGCCAATTAACCTACAAACCTGTACGTCTTTGGAGTGTGGGAGGAAACTGAAGATCTGAATGTAAAACCCACACATGTGACGGGGAGAACGTACAAACTATGTACAGACAAGCATCAGTAGTCAGGCTCAGACCCAGGTCTCTGTCACTGCAAGGCAGTACCCCTACGCACCGTGACGCATATTCCCAGCATATATGGGTTTCTCTCTCACAACATTTCTGTCTATCTCCATTCAGTTTCTTCAGTTCTGTTGCACTACAATCGCCTCATCATCTGCACACTGTCAATCACCAATCCTGTCTGTGTTACTTTGGCTCCCCGACTGTCTTGTCTCTGTCTCTGTCTCTGTCTCTGTCTCTGTCTCTGTCTCTGTCTCTGTCTCTGTCCCTCTCTGTCTGTCCGCCTCTCTGTCTGTCCGCCCCTCTGTCTGTCCGCCCCTCTGTCTGTCCGCCCCTCTGTCTGTCCGCCCTCTGTCTGTCCGCCCCTCTGTCTGTCCGCCCCTCTGTCTGTCCGCCCCTCTGTCTGTCCGCCCCTCTGTCTGTCCGCCCCTCTGTCTGTCCGCCCCTCTGCCTGTCCTCCCCCCTCCCTCTCCCCCCCTCCCTCTCCCCCTCCCTCTCCCCCCCTCCCTCTCCCCACCTCCCTCTCCCCCCCCTCTCCTCTCTCCCCCCTCTCCTCTCTCCCCCCCTCTCCTCTCTCCCCCCTCTCCTGTCTCCCCCTCTCCTCTCTCCCCCCCTCTCCTCTCTCCCCCCCACCTCTCTTCCCCCCCCCCCCTCTCCCCCCTCTCCCTCTCCCCCTCCATCCCCACTCTTGCAGTAATATATGGGTTTCTCTCTCACAACATTTCTGTCTATCTCCATTCAGTTTCTTCAGTTCTGTTGCACTACAATCGCCTCATCATCTGCACACTGTCACTCAGCAATCCTGTCTGTTACTTTGGCTCCCCGACTGTCTTGTCTCTGTGTGTGTGTCTGTCTCTGTCTCTGTCTCTGTCTCTGTCTCTGTCTCTGTCTCTGTCTCTGTCTCTGTCCCTCTCTGTCTGTCCGCCTCTCTGTCTGTCCGCCTCTCTGTCTGTCCGCCCCTCTGTCTGTCCGCCCCTCTGTCTGTCCGCCCCTCTGTCTGTCCGCCCCTCTGTCTGTCCGCCCCTCTGTCTGTCCGCCCCTCTGTCTGTCCGCCCCTCTGTCTGTCCGCCCCTCTGTCTGTCCGCCCCTCTGCCTGTCCGCCCCTCTGCCTGTCCGCCCCTCTGCCTGTCCGCCCCTCTGTCTCTCCGCCCCTCTGTCTGTTCGCCCCTCTGTCTGTCCGCCCCTCTGTCTGTCCGCCCCTCTGTCTGTGCGCCTCTCTGTCTGTCCGCCTCTCTGTCTGTCCGCCTCTCTGTCTGTCCCTCTCTGTCTGTCCCTCTCTGTCTGTCCCTCTCTGTCTGTCCCTCTCTGTCTGTCCCTCTCTGTCTGTCCCTCTCTGTCTGTCCCTCTCTGTCTGTCCCTCTCTGTCTGTCCCTCTCTGTCTGTCCTCCTCTGTCTGTCCGCCCCTCTGTCTGTCCGCCCCTCTGTCTGTCCGCCCCTCTGTCTGTCCGCCCCTCTGTCTGTCCGCCCCTCTGTCTGTCCGCCCCTCTGTCTGTCCGCCCCTCTGTCTGGCCGCCCCTCTGTCTGGCCGCCCCTCTGTCTGGCCGCCCCTCTGTCTGGCCGCCCCTCTGTCTGGCCGCCCCTCTGTCTGGCCGTCTCTCTGTCTGTCCGCCTCTCTGTCTGTCCGCCTCTCTGTCTGTCCCTCTCTGTCTGTCCCTCTCTGTCTGTCCGCCTCTCTGTCTGTCCGCCCCTCTGTCTGTCCGCCCCTCTGTCTGTCCGCCCCTCTGTCTGTCCGCCCCTCTGTCTGTCCGCCCCTCTGTCTGTCCGCCTCTCTGTCTCCGCCTCTCTCTCTCTCCGCCTCTCTCTCTCAGACTAGCTATATGCATGGAGATGAAAGCACTAAGTGTTACCTCTGCAGAGTTGCTAATAAAATACTTTGTGTGAGCCTGATCATTTCAACAGATAGTCATCATGTCAAGGGTTGAGACAGGCTGGAATTTGTTAAATGTGTTCAATAAAGTTTCCTCAGACATATCGAGACCCCTTTTCCGTAGAGGGCAAAGCTTCATTTACCGTTAGGTAATTGGGAAGAGCAAGTGACAAGTGTCCATGGATAAATGAGCTACCACAGGTCTATTAGCTTTAAAATAGTTATAGATGAAGACAGGGCAGGCCTACGAGTTAACATTCTGGATTAGGGCAAGGCCAACTTTGTTGCTATCAGGGAGGACTTTGCTAAAATGCATTGGTGCAGGTTGTTTGGAGGCAAAAGGCCGTCTGGAGAGTGGATGCTTCTAAACGTGTGATGACAGGAGTTCAAGACATGCATGTTCCTGTCAGAGTGAAGGGCAAGGTGAGAGTAAGGAAGCTGTGACCATGAGAGGGATGGAGGTTCTAGTCAGGAAAAAGAGGGGATGGGCCATGTGTTGGCAGCTGGGATCAGTGTATCCCTGGAGGAGTTTCTGGAACTGTGGAGCAGACGTAACAAGGTAATCAGGGGAGCAGGAAGGGGCAAGAGACGGGGGCACCTTGATCCTCGTGGGCAGGTCGGGTGGAAGGGCCTGTTTCCATGGTGAATGACTATGATGAAGGAAAGGAACATACACTATAAAAGAGAAGCAGGGAAGACATGGTCTCAGCCACATTCTACCTGACACTGATCTCCTTGTTGATGTTGGCCTGTTGTATTCAGATGGAGAGGACCAGTGGATTGACATAGAGGTGAGAGTGGACGGGGAGACCAGTGAGGAGGAAGTGATGAAAGCCCTCCGTGAAAAGGGGAGGAAACAGGGACTGGTCTCCATCTCACTGTCTGCCCTCACTGAAGGGGAGCAGTTCCCTTCCCCTCCATGTTTCCTTCCTCTCTCCCCTTGTCTCCTTCACTCTCCCATCACCATCTCTCTCCCCCCCTCCCTCTCCCCCCTCTCTCTCCCCCCTCCCTCTCCCCCCCTCCCTCTCTCCCCTCCCTCTCCCCCTCCCCCTCCCCCCCTCCCTCTCCCCCCCTCCCTCTCCCCCCCTCCCTCTTCCCCCTCCCTCTCCCCCCCTCCCTCTCCCCCCCTCCCTCTCCCCCCTCCCTCTCCCCCCTCCCTCTCCCCCCTCCCTCTCCCCCCTCCCTACCCCTCCCTCCCTCTCCCCTCCCCTCTCCCCTCCCTCCCTCTCCCCGCCTCCCTCTCCCCCCCTCCCTCTCCCCCCCTCCCTCTCCCCCCTCCCTCTCCCCCTCCCTCTCCCCCTCCCTCTCCCCCCCTCCCTCTCCCCCCCTCCCTCTCCCCCCTCCCTATCTGCCCCTCCCTCTCCCCCCCTCCCTCTCCCCCCTCCCTCTCCCCCCCTCCCTCTCCCCACCTCCCTCTCCCCCCCTCTCCTCTCTCCCCCCTCTCCTCTCTCCCCCCCTCTCCTCTCTCCCCCTCTCCTCTCTCCCCTCTCCTCTCTCCCCCCCTCTCCTCTCTCCCCCCTCTCCTCTCTTCCCCCCACCTCTCTTCCCCCCCCCCTCTCCCCCCTCCCCCTCTCCCCCTCCATCCCCACTCTTGCAGTAACTCACGTTTACTCTTCTCTGGGCTGCAGCTGGAGGTGATATTTGATGACCCGGACCCTGAGATTGAGCGGGTGCCGTGAGTGAGTGAGGGAGGGAGGAACGTGCGGTGGACTGACGGGGACCCAGCTGTCAACGCCCCGTCCCACACAGCCTTGCCTCTCGCTCGCCCGCCTTGTACACAGGGATTGGTGGTGAGCTGCATTCTTGCTGCACCGCTGCTGCTTCTGCTTCTGCCTCTGCAGCAGGGAGTGGGGACATTGGCTGCTGCTGGTGTTGGGGTTATTATTGTCATGTGTACTGAGGTACAGTGAAAAGCTTTGTTTTGCATGCTATATATAAATACTATAATATAATCAGTTCACACTCAAGTACACGGACAGTGCAAAGGGCAGATACCGAGTGTAGAGTATTGTTCATCGGTTCCAGGAGCAGAATTAGGCCATTCTGCCCATCAAGTCTACTCCACCATTCAATCATGGCCAATCCATCTCTCTCTCAACCCCATTCTCCTGCCTTCTCCCCATAACCCCCGACTTCCTCACTAATCAAGAACCTGTCAATCTCTGCCTTAAACAAATCCACCAATATGGCCCCCACAGCCAACTGTGGCGATGAATTCCAGATTCATCACCCTTTCATTCGAGGAATCTCTCCCCATCTCCTTCCTAAAGGCAAGTTATTTTATTCTGAGGCCATGTCCTCTGGTCCTAGACTCCTCCACTAGTGGAAGCATCCTCTCCACTATAGTTCTCAGCTTTGTAGCACACGTTCCATAGACAGACTCCAATGTCCACAATGGGCTTCAGGTGAATCTAACAGTACCCTAGCTTATGGAAGGGCCATTCAGAAGCCTGATAACGGTGGGGAAGATGCTGTTTCTGAGTGTGGTGGTGCGCGCTTCTGTTTAATCGGCTGGGTCAGGGAAGAGAGAAGGAGGGGAGAGGAGGGACAAGTCTTTGATCATGTTGGCTGCTTTTCCAAGGCAGCGAGAAGTGTAGATGGAGTCAATGGTGGGAAGGAAGTCTGAACTGAGTGATGGACTGGGCAACCTCCACAGCTCTGCCATTTCTAGCAGTCTTGGGCAGAGCAGTTCCCAAACCGAGCTGTATCCAACCCAACATATTGCTTTCCATGAGACGTCTACAAGGGTCACTGGAGACGGATTGCACTTCCTGTCTCTGCAATGATTCAACACCAAAAACACAACTTCAAAATGATGTTTCTCTGGGCTCCAATTCTGTGTGACTGAATCTATTTATTTTTGACAAATGCAGAAATAAGGAAAGTCCTGGGCTCAACTGGTCATGGGGAAGGAGTTTGGCTCTCGCTGGTTGGTGGGGAAAGGTATTTGGGGTCGTGAGGAAGGTGCCCTGGGCTGGGACAGGGGGCAGTGGAGGGGAGGGGTTATGGTGAGTGGGACAGGAGGGGCTGGTTACAGAGGGTGGGAGAGGAGCAGCAGAGTCCGTGGTGAAGATCAGGTTCTCACAGATCAACCCAGCGAGAGATGCTCCAGACCACAAGCCTCACACACCTTTAATCTCTCACACACTCTCTCCATCTCACTCCACCCATTCACGCCACCCTCCATACTCCTCCCCATCTCACACTCCTTCTCGCACGCCCTCCATCTCAGTGTCTCCATATCACACATCCTCCATCTCACACACCCTCCATCTCACACACCCTCCATCTCACACACCCTCCATCTCAGTGTCTCCATCTCAGTGTCTCCATCTCAGTGTCTCCATCTCACACACCCTCCATCTCACACACCCTCCATCTCAGTGTCTCCATCTCAGTGTCTCCATCTCAGTGTCTCCATCTCACACACCCTCCATCTCACACACCCTCCATCTCAGTGTCTCCATCTCACACACCCTCCATCTCACACACCCTCCATCTCAGTGACTCCATCTCACACACCCTCCATCTCACACACCCTCCATCTCAGTGTGTCCATCTCACACACCCTCCATCTCAGTGTCTCCATCTCACACACCCTCCATCTCACACACCCTCCATCTCAGTGTCTCCATCTCACACACCCTCCATCTCACACACCCTCCATCTCAGTGTGTCCATCTCACACACCCTCCATCTCAGTGTCTCCATCTCACACACCCTCCATCTCACACTCTTTCTCACACACCCTCCATCTCACACTCCATCTCACACTCCTTCTCACACACCCTCCATCTCAGTGTCTCCATCTCACACGCCCTCCATCTCGGTGTCTCCATCTCACACACCCTCCATCTCAGTATCTCCATCTCACACGCCCTCCAACACACACGCACCCACGCCCTCCATCTCACACGCACACACGCACACACACACGCACACGCAAACCCTCCATCTCACACACACACACGCACACACACCCTCCATCTCACACACACTCACGCACACCCTCCATTTCACATACACACACACACGCACGCACGCCCTCCATCTCACACACACACACACACACACACGTACACCCTCCATCACACACACACACACGCACACACACACGCACACCCTCCATCTCACACACACGCACACACACCCTCCATCTCACACACGCACACGCACACACACCCTCCATCTCACACACACACACACACACGCACACCCTCCATCACACACACACACGCACACACACACGCACACCCTCCATCTCACACACACACACGCACGCACGCCCTCCATCTCACACACACACGCACACACACACACGCACACCCTCCATCTCACACACACACGCACACCCTCCATCACACACACACCGCACACACACACGCACACCCTCCAACTCACACACACACACACGCACACCCTCCATCACACACACACACACGCACACACACACGCACACCCTCCATCACACACACACACACACACACACACGCACACCCTCCATCTCACACACACGCACACTCTCCATCACACACACGCACACACACACGTACACCCTCCATCTCACACACACACACACACGCACACCCTCCATCTCACACACACACACACACACGCACACCCTCCATCACACACACACACACACACACACACACGCACACCCTCCATCACACACACACGCACACCCTCCATCACACACACACACACGCACGCACACCCTCCATCACACACACACACACACACGCACACCCTCCATCTCACACACACACACGCACACCCTCCATCTCACACACACACCCACACCCTCCATCTCACACACACACATCACACACACACACACCCTCCATCTCACACACACAACACACACACACACACATACACACACACACACACACGCGCACCCACACCCTCCATCACCGGCACGCACGCACACCCTCCATCACACGCACGCACGCACACCCTCCATCTCACACACACACACACACATGCACACCCTTCATCTCACACACACACACACATGCACACCCTCCATCTCACACACACACGCACACACACACATGCACACACTCCATCTCACACACGTACACACACACACACACATACACACCCACCCTCCATCTCTCTCTCTCACACACACGCGCACACACACAGTGGATGGGGTAGACGGGGCATGGATCGGGTAGACGGGGCATGGATGGGGTAGACAGTGGATGGGGTAGACGGGGCATGGATGGGGCAGACAGTGGCATAGATGGGGTAGACAGTGGATGAGGTAGACGGGGCATGGATGGGGTAGACAGTCAGAACCTTTATTCAGGGGGCCAATGACAGATACTAGAGGGCATTGCTTTAATGATGGTGGGGCAAGGTTTAAAGGAGGTGTATGGACACGTATTTTACACTGAGGTTGGATGCCTGGACCCTGTTGCCGGGGCTGGGGATGGAGCCAGATATGGTGGTGACATTTAAGGGACTTCCACCACATATGCAGGGAATTGAGGGATATGGAATATGAGGAATGGTGCTGGCCTCAGTCAGTGGAGAGTGTTATTGGATCATCGCTAGCGCGGTGAAACACTGATGTGGAGCCGTGCCGTGAGGAAGGAGAGATCATCTGTTGAGCTTTGAACGATGGACAGAGGCGGAGGAAAGCAGAGTCTGGAGCAGCAGTGAAGTGGCAGCCGGTGACAGCTCAGACTGCAGGGTTTAAAGGCCGCAATACTCAGACCATCTGCAACACGTGTTAGTACTTGAATATTATTTACTGTAAAGCCGATGATTTATGTTGCTTTTGTTTAATGTGTGTGATCAATAAACCTGCAACCGCTTGATAGCAAGGTTCAGACAGCGTGGTCTTCCTTTATCATCTGAATAAAACATGAGTGTTCGGTGCCAGAGGGGGGAGGTGAGGCGGCTAGAACAGAACTGCACAGGAACAACAAGGGGATACAGAGGGTGAATGCAGATAATCTACCCGCATAAAGTCATCAGGAACCAGGGACAGAGGTTGACAGTGAGAGGGGAACGGGCAAGGCCACAGTCTGAGAGTTGTGGGCTCGGGGCCACGGACGGCCTTAGGGGGTGCAATTCTGGTGAGCCCCAGGTTCCCAGCCAAGGTCTGTAGAATCAAAGACATACAAATAAAGTCTATTATACACTTTATATCTCCATGGTAGAATGGAAAGTAATCAGAACGTGCGTTTAAAAAGTGCCTGTGGGTTAATGGACCAAACAGATCGAAGCTATATTTTAATATAAAATTGCACACATGTAAGCCTACAAGAAACAAACAAAATGTGTAGATCACCTCTGAAAAGTACAGAGTTACAACACCACTTGTTTTAGTGACCGTGAAATGAAAAAAAATAATTAACTGGATCCTGGAAAACCAATAACTATTGGCAAAAAAACAGTCCAGGCATTAAATTTTGGGTTACAGCCCCATCCTACCCTTTGGACTTCTACCCCATCCTAACTTAGTTGTGTGTGTGTGTGTGTGTGTGTGTGTGTTAGTTGTCTGTGTGTTATGTGTGTGTGTGGGAGGGAGGGAAGGAGAGAAGGGAGGAAGACGAGGGGAGTGACGGAAGTAGAGAAAGGAGGAAGGAAAGAAAAAAGGGAAGGAGGGAAGGGGAGAAAGGAGGGAAGGAGCGAGGGGAAAGAGAGAGAGAAAGGAGGGAGGGGAGGGAAGAAGGGGAGGGGAGAAGGGAGGGAGAGGGCTGGCGGCAGGAGCGGATGCCGGGGTCCGGGCGGACGGGGTGTGAGCTGAGGTCGAGGTTTGTAAACGTTGCTCCAACCCCGGCCCGGCCGCCCCTGTATTGTTCACTCGTCTTCCCAGGGAGAGAGAGGGGGGGAGCCGGGGCTGTGTGTGTGAAGCATGGCGACTGGAGGGGTGGGAGCGCTGCCCCGGGACCATGAGGGAACGACCCACCTCCCCCTCTCCCTCTCCCTCTCCCCCTCACACCCCCCCTCCCCTTCTACCCATCTCTCCCCCCTCCACCCAGGGTAGATCTACCTGAGCCGAGAGTAGATTACTCTGGTGTGGGGTCCAATTGGGAGCATTTGGTCCAGTCGGCTTAAGGCCGGCCCTGTCTGGGGCTGTGAAGAAGGCGGGCAGGATACTCGCCTTCATGGGCCGTGGCATAGAATGCAACTAATTTCACGTTGTGGTATAACTTTAGAAAGCTTGGTGAGACCTCAGCTGATGCACTGTGAGCAGGTCTGGTCACCACACGACAGGGTGCACAGCAGATTCACCAGGAGGTTCTAGATACAGTGGGTTCTAGAAACAGTGAGAGACAAAGACTGTGATATGTTTCCCCTGTGGGGCAGAGGAAACTGATGGGTAACACACACATGAATTCAATATTACGAGGGCAGATAGCTGTAAACTTCATAAAAGCAGCGCTGGCTAAAATAAGAGGACAGGACAGTTTGAACGGACAACTTTGGAAGTTGTTTATTGTAGAGAGTTCAAGTTCAAGTTTGTGTATTGTCACGTGCAGTGATATTTGTGTTACCATACAGCCATACGCATAAAAACAGCACAATACATAAACATCCACCACACAGCGGAATAAAACGTTCCCTACTGTGAGGGACGGCAATAAAGTTCAGTCATCTTGCTCCTTGTTCACGCGTGGTCAGGGCCGTTGAACCTTCCGCAGTCACTGCTACAGGCGACCCGATGTACATGCCCTTTTCCAGTGCCCCCTGTATTGTAGTTCCACCACACATACGTTCATTCTCCAGTGCCCCCTGTACTGTAGTTCCACCACACATACATTCACTCCCCAGTGCCCTGTACTGTAGTTCCACCACACATACATTCATTCTCCAGCCCCCTGTACTGTAGTTCCACCACACATACATTCATTCTCCAGTGCCCCCTGTACTGTAGTTCCACCAGACATACATTCATTCTCCAGCCCCCCGTACTGTAGTTCCACCACATATACATTCGTTCTCCAGCCCCCTGCA
The DNA here is from genome assembly GCA_963514005.1 of Raja brachyura. The sequence continues at coordinate 3,337,198 of OY740811.1, forward strand.
CTGTAGTTCCACCACACATACATTCATTCTCCAGTGCCCCCTGTACTGTAGTTCCACCACACATACATTCGTTCTCCAGCCCCCTGCACTGTAGTTCCACCACACATACATTCATTTTCCAATGCCCCCTGTACTGTAGTTCCACCACACATACATTGATTCTCCAGTGTCCTGTACTGTAGTTCCACCACACATACATTCATTCTCCAGTGCCCCCTGTACTGTAGTTCCACCACACATACATTCATTCTCCAGTGCCCTGTACTGTAGTTCCACCACACATACATTCATTCTCCAGTGCCCCCTGTACTGTAGTTCCACCACACATACATTCATTCTCCAGTGCCCCCTGTACTGTAGTTCCACCACACATACATTCATTCTCCAGCCCCCTGTACTGTAGTTCCACGACACATACATTCATTCTCCAGCCCTCTGTACTGTAGTTCCACCACACAACTGTGTCCAAATGCTGCCATGTTACAGGAGGTTGATGTGGAGTGTAAAACGTGTCAAGGGGCTGTTGTGGAATATACGGCCTGTTTCTGTGGAGAGACATAAACAAGTCACCTTCACTTCTGTGGCCATTGCAGGTCAATTAGAAACACATGCACTGGTCCATTCTGCCCTGATCAATTATCCTGCTTGTCGCACTAAGCTGGCAAAGTGAGAATGAGCAACAGGGAACTGCAGATGCTGGAATCTTGATCTAAACACAAAGCGCTGGAGTAACTTGATGGGTCAGACCACATCTGTCGAAGGAATTGAAAGCGATGGGTTGGGTTGGGACCCTTTTAAAGTGTAGAAAGTAGAACAAGGCATTTTATATTTCAGGAACGCAGGTAACATTGGTGAAAGGAAGGATGCAAAACTGAGCAGAAATTCCACACAGAGTATCCAGGGAGCAGGTGGTGAATTGGGGTGGGGAATGTGGGGGAACAAGCAAGGATGAGAGGTGGTGATTGACACTGATAAACAGAGTATCCAGGGAAGGTTGAGGGAATAACTGTGATGATCCCTGTTTCACAGTTTGCATCATCTCATTCCACTAGCTCCACTCTGCTGAGGTCAGTCTCCATGTTCTCATGTTGATTTCAATCCCCTCTCTCCCCCTCTTTGCAGTACTCTCCATAATGTTTAAACCTCCAATGGCCAGAAATTTGGTTCTTTAGATAAACCTGTAATTAAAGATTGCAACAATGCCAGTGGTGTCTTCGGCTGTTGAGGCCCGTTGTATTTGCTGCCCATTATATTTCTGGAGTTCAAACAACAATGTTCAAAGCTGACACATTTTAGTGAACAAGGAATGATTCTGTGGATGTTGCTTTTCCAGTCCTGTCTGTTCACTGTAGTCCCACCAAAGATCCTACAGCTCCGCTGAATGGGGGGGAGAGAGAGGGTTCAAGTGAGCCAAGGAAGGGTGTGAGAGAGGTGGGGTTGGGTGCGTCCTCCCCGCCCGCCCTGCGCCGTGACATCACTGCCCGCCCTGTGCCGTGACATCACTGCCCTCCCTGCCCGCCCTGCGCCGTGACATCACTGCCCTCCCCGCCCGCCCTGCGCCATGACATCACTGCCCTCCCCGCCCATCCTGTGCCGTGACATCACTGCCCTCCCCGCCCGCCTTGCGACGTGACATCACTGCCCTCCCCGCCCGCCCTGCGCCGTGACATCACCGTCCTCCCTGCCCACCCTGCGCCGTGACATCACCGCCCTCCCCGCCCGCCCTGCGCCGTGACATCACCGCCCTCCCCGCCCGCCCTGCGCCGTGACATCACTGCCCTCCCCGCCCACCCTGTCCCGTGACATCACCGCCCTCCCCGCCCACCCTGCGCCGTGACATCACCGCCCTCCCCGCCCGCCCTGCGCCGTGACATCAATGCCCTCCCCGCCCGCCCTGCGCCGTGATGTCACTGCCCTCCCCGCCCGCCCTGCGCCGTGACCTCACCGCCCTCCCCGCCCGCCCTGCGCCGTGACATCACTGCCCTCCCCGCCCACCCTGCGCCGTGATGTCACTGCCCTCCCCGCCCGCCCTGCGCCGTGACATCACCGCCCTCCCCGCCCGCCCTGCGCCGTGACGTCACTGCCCTACCCGCCCGCCCTGCGCCGTGACGTCACTGCCCTCCCCGCCCGCCCTGCGCCGTGACGTCACTGCCCTCCCCGCCCGCCCTGCGCCGTGACGTCACTGCCCTCCCCGCCCGCCCTGCGCCGTGACGTCACCGCCCTCCCCGCCCGCCCTGCGCCGTGACATCACTGCCCACCCCGCCCGCCCTGCGCCGTGATGTCACTGCCCTCCCCGCCCGCCCTGCGCCGTTATGTCACTGCCCTCCCCGCCCGCCCTGCGCCGTGACATCACCGTCCTCCCCGCCCGCCCTGCGCCGTGACGTCACTGCCCTCCCCGCCCGTCCTGCGCCGTGACGTCACCGTCCTCCCCGCCCGCCCTGCGCCGTGATGTCACTGCCCTCCCCGTCCGCCCTGCGCCGTGACATCACCGCCCTCCCTGCCCGCCCTGCGCCGTGATGTCACTGCCCTCCCCGCCCACCGTGCACCGCGATGTCACTGCCGATCGAGGGCGTGGCTTCAGCTGGCAGTTGCTCGATGCCGGTTTGTTTTTAAATTTGAAGTAATAACCGTATAACAATGACATCACGGAAACAGGCCACCTCGGCCCTTCTAGTCCGTGCCGAACACTTACTCTCACCTAGTCCCATCTACCTGACCTCAGACCATAACCCTCCATTCCTTTCCTGTCCATATACCTATCCATTTTTTTTTAAACGATAAAATTGAACCTGCCTCCACCACTTACTTCCACTGGAAGCTGATTCCACACAGTTATCACTCTCTGTCAGGCCCTGTTGTGACCAGCACAAAGAATTGTAAAATAAACTGCTGACCTTTAACTGTCCCGTACGAGAAATCCGTCCCGTTGTCGGCGTTGACGGCATTAGAAGCGGATTTATATTTTTACTCCAGCGCTGAAATTGTCGGGCGGTTTAACCATATAACCATATAACAATTACGGCACGGAAACAGGCCTTCTCAGCCCTTCCAGTCCGTGCCGACCATTTATTTTCCCCTAGTCCCATCTACCTGCACTCAGACCATACCGCTCCATTCCCTTCCCGTCCATATACCTATTCACTTTACTTTTAAATGTTAAAATCGATCCTGCCTCCACAACTTCTGCAGGAAGATCATTCCACACAGCCACCACTCTCTGAGTAAAGAAGTTCCCCCTCATGTTACCCCTAAACTTCTGTCCCTTAATTCTCGTGTCATGCTCTCTTGTTTGAATCTTTCCTACCCTCAATGGGAAAAGCTTATCCACGTCAACTCTGTCTATCCCTTTCATCATTTTAAAGACCTCAATCAAGTCCCCCCCCCCTTAACCTTATGCGCTCCAAAGAATAAAGACCTAACTTGTTCAACCTTTCTCTGTAACTTAGTTGCTGGAACCCAGGCAACATTCTAGTAAATCTCCTCTGTACTCTCTCTATTTTGTTGACATCCTTCCTATAATTAGGCGACCAAAATTGTACACCATGGTCTTACCAATGCCTTGTACAATTTTAACATTACTTCCCTACTCCTATATTCAATGCTCTGATTTATAAAGGCGAGCACACCAAAAGCTTTCTTTACCACCCTATCAAAACATGCGATTCCACCTTCAGGAAACTATGCACAGTTATTCCTAGATCCCTCTGTTCCACAGCATTCCTCAATTCCCTACCATTTACCATGTACGTCCTATTTTGATTTGTCCTGCCAAGATGTAGCACCTCACACTTATCAGCATTAAACTCCATCTGCCATCTTTCAGCCCACTCTTCCAAATGGCCCAAATCTCTCTGTAGACTTTGAAAATCTACTTCGTTATCCACAGCACCCCCCTATCTTAGTATCATCTGCATACTTACTTATCCAATTTTCCACCCCATCATCTAGATCATTGATGTACATGACAAACAACAGTGGACCCAACACAGATCCCTGAGGCACCCCACTGGTCACCGGCTTCCAACCTGACAAACAGCCATCCACCATTACTCTCTGTCATCTCCCATTCAGCCACTGTTGAATCTATCTTGCTACTCCGCCATTAACACCCAAAGATTGAACCTTCTTAACCAACCTTCCATGGGGAACCTTGTCAAAGGCCTTACTGAAATCCATATAGACAACATCCACTGCTTTACCCTCATCAATTTCCCTAGTAACTTCTTCAAAAAATTGAAGAAGGTGGATCAAACATGACCTTCCAGGCACAAATCCATGTTGACTGTTCTTGATCAGACCCTGTTTATCCAGATGCTTATATATATTATCTCTAAATATCCTTTCCATTAATTTGCCCACCACTGACGTCAAACTAACAGGTCTATAATTGCTAGGTTTATTCTTTGAACCCTTTTTAAACAATGGAACAACATGCGCAGTGCGCCAATCCTCCGGCACTATTCCCGTTTCTAATGACATCTGAAATATTTCTGTCATAGCACCTGCTATTTCTACACTAACTTCCCTCAATGTCTTAGGGAATGTCCTGTCTGGACCTGGAGACATCCACTTTTATATTTTTCAAAAGTGTCTTCCTTCTTCCTCTTTGAATCTCATAGTTTCCATAGCTGCTCTACTTTTTTCCCTTACCTCACAAGGTTCAATATCCTTCTCCTTGGTGAATACCGAAGAAAATAAATTGTTCAATATCTCTCCCATCTCTTTTGGCTCTGCAGATAGCTGTCCATTCTGGCTCTCTAATGGTCCAATTTCATCCCTCGTTATCCTTTTGCTATTAATATAGCTGTAGAAACCCTTTGGATTTACTAATATTATTTACTAATATATTTATCCCGCCCCCACCCCCCCACCCCAACTTCAGTCTGAAGAAGGGTCTCGACCTGAAACTTCTCTCCATAGATGCTGCCTCACCCGCTGAGTTGCTCTAGCATTTGTCGACCTTTGATTTTTCCAACATCTGCAGTTCGGTCTTAAACCACACGGTGGGAGTGTTGACCACAAACTGGACGGGCCCGCAGTGCAGCGGATCACCACATGGTGGGAGTGTTGACCACAAAGTGGACGGGCCTGCAGTGCAGCGGATCACCACATGGTGGGAGTGTTGACTACAAACTGGAGCGACCTGTTATGTGAATTCACTGCACATTGGGTGCTCTGTCTACAAATGAGATATAATTGTGCTCTTTACTGCAAAATGGTTCTTTATTGGTCTGTGTCCTGTTTTCTTTCCCCGTAATGCACCCATTGACCAGATGCCAAACTTAGTAAAAGCCCTGAAACCAGGGAAGATTTGGGATGAAAATCAAGGAACTACAGATGCTGGTTTACAAAAAAGGACACATAGAAACATAGACAATAGGTGCAGGAGTAGAGGGCATTTGGCCCTTCGAGCCCGCACCGCCATTCAATATGATCATGGCTGATCATCCAACTCAGTATCCCGTACCTGCCTTTAATCCATACCACCTGATCCCTTTAGCCACAAGGGCCACATCTAACTCCCTCTTAAATATAACCAACAAACTGGTCTCAACTAACTTCTGTGGCAGAGAGTTCCAGAGACTCGCCACTCTCTGTGTGAAAAAAGTCTTTCTCATCTCGGTCTTAAAGGATTCCCCCCTTATCCTTAAGCTGTGACCCCTTGTCCTGGACTTCCCCAACATCGGGAACAATCTTCCTTCATCTAGTCTGTCCAACCACTTAAGAATTTTGTAAGTTTCTACAAGATCCCCTCTCAATCTCCAAAATTCTAGACAGCATAAACCTAGTCTATCCAGTCTTTCTTCATAAGACGGTCCTGACATCCCAGCAATCAGTCTGGTGAACCTTCTCCGCACCTTCATGGCAATAATGTATTTCCTCAGATTTGGAGACCAGAACTGTACGCAATACTCCAGGTGTGGTCTCACCAAGACTCTGTACAACTGAAGTAGAACCTCCCTGCTCCTATACGCAAATCCTTTTGCTATGAAAGCTAACACAGAGTGCTGGAGTAACTCAGTGGGTCAGGCAGCATCTGTGGAGAACATGGATAGGTGACGTTTCACAGAGTGCTGGAGTAACTCAGTGGGTCAGCCAGCATCTGTGGGGAACATGGATAGGTGATGTTTCACAGAGTGCTGGAGTAACTCAGTGGGTCAGGCAGCATCTGTGGGGAACATGATGGGTACAAAGTGCCTCTATCCACCTACCAGTTGCATGGGTTTGGCCCAACTCATCTCTTCAGCATTATCCCCATCTACATCTTCAATCTGAACAAGGGTCCTGATCTAAATGATGCTTGTCCATTCACTTTGTGGTGACGAAGATGCTGCCTGATCTGCTGAGTACCTCCTGCTCTTTGTTTTTAGACCTAGTTATATTCCCTCGTTGGGTCTGTCGAAGGGAAAGTAGTTTAATATTTGTGGACACAGTTTCAAGTGTACAATTTACTAATCCTGCCCCTTCTGTAGTTTTTATTCAGTCTGAATCTATATTTGGTTTAGTCTGAGTGTGGGAAGTACCTCAAATTATTTACTGTTCCCCTCCCTGTGAAGGAGTAAAGAGGTTCTTCTGCAGTTGTATAGGGCTCTGGTAAGGCCGCATCTGGAGTATTGCGTACAGTTTTCGTCTCCTAATTTGAGGAAGGACATCCTTGTGATTGAGTCAGTGCAGCGTCGGTTCACGAGATTGATCCCTGGGATGGCGGGACTGTCATGTGAGGAAAGATTGAAAAGACTAGGCTTGTATTGACTGGAGTTTAGAAGGATGAGGGAGGATCTCATGGAAACGTAAAAGGACTGGACAAGCTAGATGCAGGAAAAATGTTCCCAATGTTGGGCAAGTCTAGAACCAGGGGCCACGGTCTTAGAATAAAGGGGAGGTCATTTAAGACATTTTTCACAGAATTTCTCACGACAGAGCGTGACCATTTGTCGAAATTCGTGATTCTCACGCTCAACGTGTGAGAGTTGGCAGCCCTGCATTCAGGACATGATGCAAAATTCAAAATGGTCAAGGCTGCAGGAAGAGCTGCCTTGCAATTTAACCACAATGAATCGTCCATCTGAGCTCTGGGCTGCTTCGCTTCCTGTTTTTTTTCTCGACTAAATTTCACAATGTGTAAATAAACATCAGAAGTGTGAAGGACAAAGAAAATATCAAACCATCCCAAAACCTAATGAAATGTGCAAAAGAGAATCAGGGTGGATTATTTGTCACTTTGAGCCTGTTCAATCATTCAAAACGATCTCATATTCCAATTCTCTCCCGATAAATGTTGATGCATTTTATGTCAAATAAATCTACCCCCTACTTAACAAGATTCAGTGGCCTGCCATCTACCATTTTCTGTGGGGTGAATTTCAATGGCTCGCCATATTCACAATGAAGAAATGTCTCAGTCCTAAATGTTTCACCCCTTATCTTGAATCCAAAATCCCTTGTTCCAGATCCTACAGTCACTGTAAATATCCTTATGCATCGAGTCTGTCTAGCTCTGCTTTGAATGTTGTTTAAGTTAGAGAGGTCATGTTTAATCTTCCCGCCCTCCCCGCCCACCCTGCGCCGTGATGTCACTGCCCTCCCCGCCCGCCCTGCGCCGTGACATCACCGCCCTCCCCGCCCGCCCTGCGCCGTGACGTCACTGCCCTACCCGCCCGCCCTGCGCCGTGACGTCACTGCCCTCCCCGCCCGCCCTGCGCCGTGACGTCACTGCCCTCCCCGCCCGCCCTGCGCCGTGACGTCACTGCCCTCCCCGCCCGCCCTGCGCCGTGACGTCACCGCCCTCCCCGCCCGCCCTGCGCCGTGACATCACTGCCCACCCCGCCCGCCCTGCGCCGTGATGTCACTGCCCTCCCCGCCCGCCCTGCGCCGTTATGTCACTGCCCTCCCCGCCCGCCCTGCGCCGTGACATCACCGTCCTCCCCGCCCGCCCTGCGCCGTGACGTCACTGCCCTCCCCGCCCGTCCTGCGCCGTGACGTCACCGTCCTCCCCGCCCGCCCTGCGCCGTGATGTCACTGCCCTCCCCGTCCGCCCTGCGCCGTGACATCACCGCCCTCCCTGCCCGCCCTGCGCCGTGATGTCACTGCCCTCCCCGCCCACCGTGCACCGCGATGTCACTGCCGATCGAGGGCGTGGCTTCAGCTGGCAGTTGCTCGATGCCGGTTTGTTTTTAAATTTGAAGTAATAACCGTATAACAATGACATCACGGAAACAGGCCACCTCGGCCCTTCTAGTCCGTGCCGAACACTTACTCTCACCTAGTCCCATCTACCTGACCTCAGACCATAACCCTCCATTCCTTTCCTGTCCATATACCTATCCATTTTTTTTTAAACGATAAAATTGAACCTGCCTCCACCACTTACTTCCACTGGAAGCTGATTCCACACAGTTATCACTCTCTGTCAGGCCCTGTTGTGACCAGCACAAAGAATTGTAAAATAAACTGCTGACCTTTAACTGTCCCGTACGAGAAATCCGTCCCGTTGTCGGCGTTGACGGCATTAGAAGCGGATTTATATTTTTACTCCAGCGCTGAAATTGTCGGGCGGTTTAACCATATAACCATATAACAATTACGGCACGGAAACAGGCCTTCTCAGCCCTTCCAGTCCGTGCCGACCATTTATTTTCCCCTAGTCCCATCTACCTGCACTCAGACCATACCGCTCCATTCCCTTCCCGTCCATATACCTATTCACTTTACTTTTAAATGTTAAAATCGATCCTGCCTCCACAACTTCTGCAGGAAGATCATTCCACACAGCCACCACTCTCTGAGTAAAGAAGTTCCCCCTCATGTTACCCCTAAACTTCTGTCCCTTAATTCTCGTGTCATGCTCTCTTGTTTGAATCTTTCCTACCCTCAATGGGAAAAGCTTATCCACGTCAACTCTGTCTATCCCTTTCATCATTTTAAAGACCTCAATCAAGTCCCCCCCCCCTTAACCTTATGCGCTCCAAAGAATAAAGACCTAACTTGTTCAACCTTTCTCTGTAACTTAGTTGCTGGAACCCAGGCAACATTCTAGTAAATCTCCTCTGTACTCTCTCTATTTTGTTGACATCCTTCCTATAATTAGGCGACCAAAATTGTACACCATGGTCTTACCAATGCCTTGTACAATTTTAACATTACTTCCCTACTCCTATATTCAATGCTCTGATTTATAAAGGCGAGCACACCAAAAGCTTTCTTTACCACCCTATCAAAACATGCGATTCCACCTTCAGGAAACTATGCACAGTTATTCCTAGATCCCTCTGTTCCACAGCATTCCTCAATTCCCTACCATTTACCATGTACGTCCTATTTTGATTTGTCCTGCCAAGATGTAGCACCTCACACTTATCAGCATTAAACTCCATCTGCCATCTTTCAGCCCACTCTTCCAAATGGCCCAAATCTCTCTGTAGACTTTGAAAATCTACTTCGTTATCCACAGCACCCCCCTATCTTAGTATCATCTGCATACTTACTTATCCAATTTTCCACCCCATCATCTAGATCATTGATGTACATGACAAACAACAGTGGACCCAACACAGATCCCTGAGGCACCCCACTGGTCACCGGCTTCCAACCTGACAAACAGCCATCCACCATTACTCTCTGTCATCTCCCATTCAGCCACTGTTGAATCTATCTTGCTACTCCGCCATTAACACCCAAAGATTGAACCTTCTTAACCAACCTTCCATGGGGAACCTTGTCAAAGGCCTTACTGAAATCCATATAGACAACATCCACTGCTTTACCCTCATCAATTTCCCTAGTAACTTCTTCAAAAAATTGAAGAAGGTGGATCAAACATGACCTTCCAGGCACAAATCCATGTTGACTGTTCTTGATCAGACCCTGTTTATCCAGATGCTTATATATATTATCTCTAAATATCCTTTCCATTAATTTGCCCACCACTGACGTCAAACTAACAGGTCTATAATTGCTAGGTTTATTCTTTGAACCCTTTTTAAACAATGGAACAACATGCGCAGTGCGCCAATCCTCCGGCACTATTCCCGTTTCTAATGACATCTGAAATATTTCTGTCATAGCACCTGCTATTTCTACACTAACTTCCCTCAATGTCTTAGGGAATGTCCTGTCTGGACCTGGAGACATCCACTTTTATATTTTTCAAAAGTGTCTTCCTTCTTCCTCTTTGAATCTCATAGTTTCCATAGCTGCTCTACTTTTTTCCCTTACCTCACAAGGTTCAATATCCTTCTCCTTGGTGAATACCGAAGAAAATAAATTGTTCAATATCTCTCCCATCTCTTTTGGCTCTGCAGATAGCTGTCCATTCTGGCTCTCTAATGGTCCAATTTCATCCCTCGTTATCCTTTTGCTATTAATATAGCTGTAGAAACCCTTTGGATTTACTAATATTATTTACTAATATATTTATCCCGCCCCCACCCCCCCACCCCAACTTCAGTCTGAAGAAGGGTCTCGACCTGAAACTTCTCTCCATAGATGCTGCCTCACCCGCTGAGTTGCTCTAGCATTTGTCGACCTTTGATTTTTCCAACATCTGCAGTTCGGTCTTAAACCACACGGTGGGAGTGTTGACCACAAACTGGACGGGCCCGCAGTGCAGCGGATCACCACATGGTGGGAGTGTTGACCACAAAGTGGACGGGCCTGCAGTGCAGCGGATCACCACATGGTGGGAGTGTTGACTACAAACTGGAGCGACCTGTTATGTGAATTCACTGCACATTGGGTGCTCTGTCTACAAATGAGATATAATTGTGCTCTTTACTGCAAAATGGTTCTTTATTGGTCTGTGTCCTGTTTTCTTTCCCCGTAATGCACCCATTGACCAGATGCCAAACTTAGTAAAAGCCCTGAAACCAGGGAAGATTTGGGATGAAAATCAAGGAACTACAGATGCTGGTTTACAAAAAAGGACACATAGAAACATAGACAATAGGTGCAGGAGTAGAGGGCATTTGGCCCTTCGAGCCCGCACCGCCATTCAATATGATCATGGCTGATCATCCAACTCAGTATCCCGTACCTGCCTTTAATCCATACCACCTGATCCCTTTAGCCACAAGGGCCACATCTAACTCCCTCTTAAATATAACCAACAAACTGGTCTCAACTAACTTCTGTGGCAGAGAGTTCCAGAGACTCGCCACTCTCTGTGTGAAAAAAGTCTTTCTCATCTCGGTCTTAAAGGATTCCCCCCTTATCCTTAAGCTGTGACCCCTTGTCCTGGACTTCCCCAACATCGGGAACAATCTTCCTTCATCTAGTCTGTCCAACCACTTAAGAATTTTGTAAGTTTCTACAAGATCCCCTCTCAATCTCCAAAATTCTAGACAGCATAAACCTAGTCTATCCAGTCTTTCTTCATAAGACGGTCCTGACATCCCAGCAATCAGTCTGGTGAACCTTCTCCGCACCTTCATGGCAATAATGTATTTCCTCAGATTTGGAGACCAGAACTGTACGCAATACTCCAGGTGTGGTCTCACCAAGACTCTGTACAACTGAAGTAGAACCTCCCTGCTCCTATACGCAAATCCTTTTGCTATGAAAGCTAACACAGAGTGCTGGAGTAACTCAGTGGGTCAGGCAGCATCTGTGGAGAACATGGATAGGTGACGTTTCACAGAGTGCTGGAGTAACTCAGTGGGTCAGCCAGCATCTGTGGGGAACATGGATAGGTGATGTTTCACAGAGTGCTGGAGTAACTCAGTGGGTCAGGCAGCATCTGTGGGGAACATGATGGGTACAAAGTGCCTCTATCCACCTACCAGTTGCATGGGTTTGGCCCAACTCATCTCTTCAGCATTATCCCCATCTACATCTTCAATCTGAACAAGGGTCCTGATCTAAATGATGCTTGTCCATTCACTTTGTGGTGACGAAGATGCTGCCTGATCTGCTGAGTACCTCCTGCTCTTTGTTTTTAGACCTAGTTATATTCCCTCGTTGGGTCTGTCGAAGGGAAAGTAGTTTAATATTTGTGGACACAGTTTCAAGTGTACAATTTACTAATCCTGCCCCTTCTGTAGTTTTTATTCAGTCTGAATCTATATTTGGTTTAGTCTGAGTGTGGGAAGTGCCTCAAATTATTTACTGTTCCCCTCCCTGTGAAGGAGTAAAGAGGTTCTTCTGCAGTTGTATAGGGCTCTGGTAAGGCCGCATCTGGAGTATTGCGTACAGTTTTCGTCTCCTAATTTGAGGAAGGACATCCTTGTGATTGAGTCAGTGCAGCGTCGGTTCACGAGATTGATCCCTGGGATGGCGGGACTGTCATGTGAGGAAAGATTGAAAAGACTAGGCTTGTATTGACTGGAGTTTAGAAGGATGAGGGAGGATCTCATGGAAACGTAAAAGGACTGGACAAGCTAGATGCAGGAAAAATGTTCCCAATGTTGGGCAAGTCTAGAACCAGGGGCCACGGTCTTAGAATAAAGGGGAGGTCATTTAAGACATTTTTCACAGAATTTCTCACGACAGAGCGTGACCATTTGTCGAAATTCGTGATTCTCACGCTCAACGTGTGAGAGTTGGCAGCCCTGCATTCAGGACATGATGCAAAATTCAAAATGGTCAAGGCTGCAGGAAGAGCTGCCTTGCAATTTAACCACAATGAATCGTCCATCTGAGCTCTGGGCTGCTTCGCTTCCTGTTTTTTTTCTCGACTAAATTTCACAATGTGTAAATAAACATCAGAAGTGTGAAGGACAAAGAAAATATCAAACCATCCCAAAACCTAATGAAATGTGCAAAAGAGAATCAGGGTGGATTATTTGTCACTTTGAGCCTGTTCAATCATTCAAAACGATCTCATATTCCAATTCTCTCCCGATAAATGTTGATGCATTTTATGTCAAATAAATCTACCCCCTACTTAACAAGATTCAGTGGCCTGCCATCTACCATTTTCTGTGGGGTGAATTTCAATGGCTCGCCATATTCACAATGAAGAAATGTCTCAGTCCTAAATGTTTCACCCCTTATCTTGAATCCAAAATCCCTTGTTCCAGATCCTACAGTCACTGTAAATATCCTTATGCATCGAGTCTGTCTAGCTCTGCTTTGAATGTTGTTTAAGTTAGAGAGGTCATGTTTAATCTTCCAAACTCCAGCGACTACTGGCTCAGTCAGCTCCTCCTCTCCTTACACATTAGTCCTGCCATTCTAGGAATCAGTCTGGTCAGCCTTGGCTGCATTACATCTGTGGCTGAAAACCCCTTTCTCCGGTAAGGAGAGTACAAAGACATGATTGGGAGAGACATGGGCCAGGCGCAGCCAATTGTGATGGGGTCAGTTGTGTTCTCCTCAACCCAAAACTCACATAGTTTTAAACTGCCAAACCACCCACATCACAGTGGCACAGATGTGAGAGCTGCTGCCTCACAGTGCCGGAGACCATGGTTCAATCCTGACCTCGGATGCTCTCTGGGTGGAGATAGCACGCTCCCTGTGGCCACGAATGAGTGGGGTTGTAGGTTACTTGACCTCCATAAATTGCCTGGAGTGTGTAGGGAGCGGACGGGAAAGTGAGATAACAGATGGAGCGTGGGCGGGTGATCAGTGGTGGGCGGGGACAGAGGGCTGAAGGGCCTGTTTCCATGCTGTGTCTCCAAACTAAACTCAATCAGAACATCACTACAGAATCAAGAAGATTGACACATACTCATCATTACAAAATAGTAAGATTAAACGAGAACTTACCAGTTTGAAGTTTGATCTTTATTTTATGAGGAGTTGCAATGAGGGATTTCGTGAAGAACCCGCCCGCACGCATGCACGACATTCTTCAAAGCAGCGGTGTGGAATCACAGAACCAACAGACAAATAAATGATTTGTTATAGTACGATTGAAGAGACTCTAATTACCAGTTGACTTTATGATCGAGGGTTGGGAGCGGAGGGTACGAAATCCCTCATCGCAACTCCTCATAAAATAAAGATCAAACTTCAAACTGGTAAGTTCTCGTTTAATCTTACTATTTCATTTCGGAGTCACGTGAGTGACTTCGTGAAGACTTCAAAGCTCTGTGATTTCATGCCCTGGACAACGTCCATGCTCTCACACACGCCACTGTAAGGATGGATAGGAGTAATCAAATTTTCAGACTGCTTGTACTGAAAAATAATAATATTTATTAATTATAACAAAGAAAAAAATCCTCACTGGGGAGTAGCTGTATGTTCTTGACCCGCATTCAGCACGGCCTCTGCGAACATTACCGGAGCGGCAACAGGTTTGTTGTAAAACCGTTGAAAGGTGGCTTCACTAGCCCATCCCGCTGTGGCAAGAAAATGGTCCATGGGCACCTCCATGACCTTAGCCGCCGACGTCGTTGCCGCCCTGCTGGAATGGGATTTAAAGACATTAATGTCGATACCTGCTTCGTTCAAGACGATCCTGAGCCATCTGGAGATCGTCTGTACCGACACTCTATGGTGTGGTTTTTTTGTGGCTGATTAGCAGATATTTTTCCATTCCCCTTAAATTCCGCGTCACTTTTATATAGTGGCGGATATGGGTGGCTAAACATAGCCTAGCATCAGCGGGGTATGCTGGAAACACCAACTGCAGCCCTGTGAACCCAGGTCTATGCTGCTTTAGTAATTCATCAATAAAGAAAATTACTTTCTCTGGGGTAGAGATCATTCTGTCAATCCTGACCTTATGAAGTGTCTGTACCCTTTGTGCTGAGGTAAGTGCCAATAACATCACCAGCTTCAGGGTGAGTTTGTCCAATTCAAGCCCAGCCATGGGCGACCATGTCCTGAGTAGGGTTAATACTCTCCCAATGTCCCAGGTAACGTTGTAACGGGGCTGGGCGGGTTAGAATTAAATATTCCCCGCATCAATTTGGACACCAGGTTGTTGGATCATACTTCAATATTGAGGTAGAATGATAGCGCACTCCTGGCGCTATTGATGGCACTGTAGCTGAGGTGTACGTCATGATGCAACCCAGCAAGAAATTCCAGCACATCTGTAATTGTAACGGAGTCATATGCAATGTTCAAGCGGCCGCAGTAGGTTTCCCATTTCCTAATTTGCGTTAAATATTGCCGTCTTGTGGACTCCCTGCATGATGCTCCAATTGTATCCATTGTCCTTGATGAGAGACCATACTGCAGTAATGGTCTATTCAGAACCTGCAAGCCAATAATTTCAAATGACTATGGCAGGGATGATGTTGCCCTGTAACAGGGTTCGTCACCAATTGTGGGCAATTCTCTAAGAGGGCCCAGGGTTCACTTATCATTCCAAAGACCACCGGATACCATGGCTGTGTAGGCCAGTCGGGTATGATAAGAATGCCTTTAGCAGCATCTGACTGGATTTTCCGCAATACCTGACTGATGAGGCAAAATGGAGGAAATGCATAGAAAAACCATTTCCCCCAGTCTAGCGAGAAAGCGCCCATCGCCATTGCCCCAGGATCTGGTTCCCATGATACATATGTTGGTGTCTGATGGTTTAACCGTGACGCAAAAAGGTCAATATCCGGTTTACCAAATTTGGCTGTAATTTTGGCGAATATTTGGGGATTTAACATCCACTCAATGTTGTCATTGAATTTGCGTGACCTGGTGTCCGCCACTGTGTTGAGCTTACCTGGTAGATAGGTCGCTGAAATCCAAATATTGCGTTGTATGCACCAGAGCCAAATTGTATTTGCCAATTCATCACATGAAATTGACCTGGTACCGCCCATATGATTTAGATATGCCACCGCAGTGGTGTTGTCTATTTGGAGACGGACATGAGTGTCAGTAAAGTTTGAACAATAAGCTCTAAGTCCGTGGAATGCCGCTAGCATCTCCAAATAATTTATCCCTCGTGATAACAAAAGGGTAGATTCAAGAGTGTCCCACCTGCCCCCATAACTTGTGTTGTTGTCCGTAGGTCCCCAGCCATGGGAGCTTGCGTCTGTTTGTAAGTACACCAACGGACGAGGCACAATGCTGGGTTTGAATGAGTTACGGATATTATCAATCCACCATTGTAACTCAATTTTTGCCTTGAATGGCAGCTGCATGGGTCTATCAAAATGTCCAGCATTCAATTTTAATGCTGAAATCTTGGATCTTTGCAAATTGTGTTATTGTAAAGGTCCGAATTGAGCAGCTGGAAAAGCTGCTACCATTTTCCCAATTACCTTAGCAGCTCGTCTGATTGATGGTATACTGGCGCAGACCAGATTATTACATGCTTCAATGATATCCCCAACTTTGTTAATTGGTATGGTGACAATCATTCGATTGGGATCAGTCGTAAATCCCAGATAGTCCATGATCTGTGAAGGACAGAACTTCGATTTATCTGGATGGATAATAAATCCCATTTTTTGAAATAATTCCACAGTGGCTGTAACTGCCAATTTTGCTGATTCCAATGTATTCCCAATGATTAGGATATCATCCAGGTAAGCCATAACCATATGGGTTTGCCTCCTCAGTGTTGCTGGCACTGGCTTGAGTAATTTAGTAAACAATCTAGGGGCTGTGGTAAACCCATTGGGCAAAGCTTTGTATTGCCAAAGTTGATCCATCCAGGTAAATTTTAAGAACTTCCTGTGATTTTTCTGAATGGATACTGAATAGTATGCATCTTTTAAATCAATGCATGCCATGAAGCAGCCCTTGGAAACCAACGATTTGGCTGTTTCGAACGTGTCCATTTTAAAATGGGTATATTTTACAAAAGTATTCAAATGGGTTAGATCTATGATAACCCGACATCCACCATCTCTCTTGGTTTTTGTGAATATGTTGGATACAAATTCAATCGGTTCGTGGATAGTTCTATCTATCACCCCTTTTTCTTGTAATCTCAAGATTTCAGCATAGCCTTCTGCTACTTCCTTACTGGAAAGTGCAACTTTGCGATTCGGCATATGCTGATGTGGGGGAAGTTGACCATTTATAAACTCAATCTCATGGCCTTGAATACTTTGTAAAATAAACTCATCTGAGGTGATGGTATCCCATGCTTCCTTAAAGAACTGTAATCTCTCTCCAACATGTGAGGTTAGACATGCAAGTGCATGAAATCCAGACCGCCTTACCTCCATGGTTATCGGCGGTCCCTGACATGTTTGGTGGGACGTGGAGGTGCTGGGTTGTGCTGGTGATGCGGTTGCTGCATCTTCCATGCTGGCCACTGCGGTCATTGCCCTAAAAAATGCCTTGGCTGTTGAAAATGCTGGTATCGTGGAGGCGCCGGTATGTAGGTCCTTGCTGGCCTTTCGGTTTGACCTCGTGGCCTGGAATATGGTGTTTTCCTGGCCGTTTGTCTGGTCGAAATGTGAGACCTCATAAGACCCACTGTCTTGGCATGGTCGTCTAGATCCTTGACCTGCTTCGGTAGGTCTTCACCGAATAGTTGTCTGGGTGGTGGCGTTGGAGATGCTCTGCATAGCCCCGCGAATTTGGGATTTAGAATGGGCTTGATGGTACTTTTTCGAAACGCATTTATCTCATATTGCGTGTTACATAATAATGCAAGAGCGTCTTCCTGTTCGGTGTTCAAATCCATTCCGTCCACCGACCTCGCAATAGCGGTAATCCCAGATGTGAGCAATTTTGGGATTCTCTCTAATTTTACCTATTGTGCTCTTATGCCCGGGCTTATATTGCCCCAAATAGGCATATTTACTATAGGTAGATTGAGTGAGTTACAATTACTCGGTGCCTTCTACCTATTCATGGCTTCCGCAAGGACCTGATCCTGTAGCTGGTGGTTGGTGAGGAAGTCAATGGTAGCGGCCAGTTTTGGTTTGAGAGGTTGCCCCGATGATTCGGGTAAAGCAAACTTGGCTGCCACGTCCAAAAGTTCTTCCTGAGGAACCTCAGGTGCCACTGGTTCGTGTACCAAGATATCCTCTTCTCCTGGCTGCCTCATGCTACCCATTGATGATGGGGATATATCTAAAAGTCCCCTGGAACTGGACATTTCCTGCCGTTGACTTTGCTGCAGGATCCGTTCCATCATCTTCTCCATCCGTTCGATGCACCCTTCATCGTGCGTGAATGGGAGGTCAGAGCCCTCATGCACGAAGGAACTCCTGAGGCTCCTATCATCGGCCCGTACCTCGTCGAGGTATTCTCGGTGCCATGATGAAAAGTCGCTGCCAGCCGCCTCAGCGTAACTGCACGACTCCCGCGCGGATCTGCTCATTCGCCTCCTTTTGGATGAGCTAGGTCCGCTTGCCTCAAAGGCCATATGCGGTGTGAAGTCGGTACCTGCCGCCGCAGCGTGGTGACCCGACATCCGCGCGGGCTTGCCGCCTGGCCTTCTCCTGGACTCAGGCGACGTACGGTCCCGTCCTGTCGCTATTGGGGGATGCGGTGACCATGGTGAGACTCCACTTGCATGACTCCTACTGGTTCTGCTAGGTGGTGAGTCTATACTGGCCCTCCCTGGTCTGCCAGTGGACTCGGGTCTCGGTAAGCCACCAGTCCGCAGTCTAGCGGCCTCAGGTGAATATTCTGCCCTGAAAGGGCTTTGTTGTTGAGCTCTATCCCTGGCTCTTCCACGAATGCTCGGGGAGAAGGGCCGTGCAGCAGCACGTGAAACCCGTTTGCTCATTTCAGCCAACGTTTCTCACCCAGTTGGAGATAGTGAAATGGAGTCAGGGTCTACCTGCTCAGGCGCCGTTCTAACTTGCTGCTCTGCGGGTTCCCCGCTCGTACACAGCTGTGTCGGTGGGTCGGGTCCTGTAGTCACAGGGCACCCCGACTTTCGCGCCTTTTTCCCGGCCCAACTTGCGGGTGCTGCCGTTGTAGAGAGCTCCGGGAATAATGGCCGACGACTCCTATCGGAAGTCCTGCGGCCTGTACTCCTTTTATCCATATCCCTGTTGAAGAAAACACAGTTCAAACACCAGGGACAACCAGCTCAAGGTTGCCTGTACTTACCTGAGCGGCTCCTTCTGAAGGGCTGGTGGTGAGCCGCGCTCCACCTCCAGCCGTCGACTGCAAATGCGAGCGACGATATGTGGCGCAAGCGTGCTGGCGGGTTCTTCACGAAGTCACTCACGTGACTCCGAAATGAAACAATATATACTCTCATTCCCCAATGCCCTTGATATTTGTTATCCTCCAATAACCTTTAGAAAGATGAGGATACATGTCCAACGCATCCAATGCATGTTTCAGATCAGTAAATTCCCATTTTCCTTTGCCGAAATTAAGTTTTACAAGATGGGTTTTACGCTGACGCAAACGCTTTAAACAGAAGTGATGTCTGAACGCTGAGCAGAAGAGGAAGGTCCTGTAGTTTGATAAGACACAGCGTGAGACTGGAGAACTCAGTGTGTCGCCGTGCTTGCAGCTTCGCTGCCCAGTCTCTGGACTCGTTCACCAGTCTCTTCCCACAAGGTAGGCGACCTTATTACAGGTTCACTTCAGGTAAATGAGTGGTTTAAATGGGATCTAGAAACGGAACTTTGTGTTCAATAATTTCTAACGTGTGATATTCCACTCCAACAACCATTTATTAGACTGTTCCAGTCTGTTTAGATTTTACATAGAAACTGAATTAATAATGATGAGATACACAAAATTATTGGGTAACTCAGCGGGACAGGCAGCATCTGGAGAGAAAGAATGGGTGACGTTTCGGGTCCAGACCTTTCTTCAGAACCAGACATCTCCGACCCGAAACGTCACCCATTCCTTCTTTCCAGAGAAGCTGCCTGTCCCGCCCAGTTACCCCGCCGAGTTATTTTGTGTCTATATTCGATATAAAGCAGCATCTGTAGTTCCTTCCAACACGAAACTTTATCGATGTATTTTTGGCTCCATTGTTTCCACTAGAAACGTAATGAAGCTAAATAACCAGCATCTGCCATTTTACCCATTTGGACTTTTTTTCTTTGTTGCCTGGTCAATCTAATGTATCCATGCCAATGTGGATTTTATTTTTCCCATTTCTCCGGCAATCCTCTCGGACTGATTGCGGATGTTCAACTTCCTCGCCGTTCTGTTGCCCGCTCAATTAATTGACTGACTAGTGAGGTACAAATGAGTTTAAACCATTCTACCGAGAAGCCGGAAGTAAGTGGGTCCAGAATGCAAATGTCGGTTTACAGATCAGTCGTTTCAGTCAAGGCAAATCGACTGAATGTGTTTGTAAAATTCCAGATTACAGCAGTGACAATATTCCAGTGGCAGATTCCACAGAGGAATGGTCCTTCCCCGTGTAATTGTGTGCGGTTAATTCTCAAATGGTCCGGGCCCAGGGTTTTCAAAGTGGCTGTGCTCAATACAACACTTGCCAACTCCCAATTTACTGCAGCATTTCCTTAGCAAATTGTTTAATGCCCCTGTTCCGTTCAAGATCACACGACGATCGAACATTCTTAGGTATGATTTTGCAGATCATCACCACTTCAAATGGTGACAAATGCAAGGTGGTTGTGTGGGTTATTCTCAGAGACTGTGAAGGTTTTGGTGCAATCTGTGATGTTGAACTTGGAGAACGCTGCAAGATGCAGGAACAGTTTGGATGCTAATGAAAATATTGGCTGGAGGTTCCTCCTTGAGTGAAATTAAAAGCTCGGGAGAAAAAATTGCATTCAATATTGTACTAAGTTTGAAAATAATGTATGATCCTGATTATCAAATGTACCTCATTTGTAGCCCCCTACACCCACCGAGATCTGGTACATTTGGATGTAGATTTAAACTGCCGGACCAGCTAAAGCTTTAACATAGCTGCAAGGCATGAATGTTGACCATGTTCCCTTCGTTACAAAACAGCAGATTCCCTCCTTTGTCATTATCTTAGGCATTTGCCGCCCATTTAATATAAGGAGGTTTCAAGTCTAAACTTATCCAATGTATTTGTGATCTCAGGAAATTCCTCATTTGGTTTGTCCAAATTAGCTTTTACAAGATGATTTTTAATCTGACGCAAACATTATCAACACAAATGGTGTCTGAATCCTGAGCTGGAAAGAAAGAGGAAGAGTGTTTGCCCTTCCAAAGAAACTGTGTGAGGCTGAATCTCAGTGTATCGCCGTGCTTGGAGCTTTGCCGCCCAGTCTCTGTACTCGTTCACCATCAGTCTCTTCTCACAAGGCAGGTGACCTCACTGCAGTCTCACTTCATCCTGAAATTGAACAATGTTGGATGTCTTGTAACCTGTGATATACCACTCACTCAATCAGATTTGACAAGGGCATACAAACTTTATTAATTTTGTTTTGTTTCCTTTATTTCCCACGGCTAAATGACCAGCATATGCCATGTTCCTACTGGTGTCAATAGACAATAGGTGCAGGAGTAGAGGCCATTCGGCCCTTCGAGCCAGCACTACCATTCAATGTGATCACGGCTGATCATCCACAATCAGTACCCCGTTCCTGCCTTCGCCCCATATCCTCTGACTCCACTATCTTTAAGAGCCCTATCTAGCTCTCTCGTGGAAGTATCCAGAAAACCGGCCTCCACCGTTCTCTGAGGCAGAATTCCACAGACACAACTCTCTGTGAGAAAAAGTGTTTCCTCGTTTCCGTTTCCTAGTCAATCTAAATTGAATACATTTTTTCCTGTTTCGCCGGCAATGTCCTGGGACCGTTTGAGAATATTGAATGTCCCTTGCCATTCTGTTGCCTTCTCTGTTCATTGACTCACTAGCGAGGTCTGATTTAGTTGAGGGTTACACAAACAGCTGGAGAAACTCAGCGGGTGCAGCAGCATCTAAGGAGCGAAGGAGATAGGCGACGTTTCGGGTCGAGACCCTTCTTTAGTTGAGAACGTTTTACCGGGTGGTGGGAGGTAATTGAGACAAACATTAAATAGGCGGAGTACAGATGAGTGATTTGGGACAAGGCAAACCGATAGCGGTTGAATATGGTCGTGAAATCCAAGATTACTGAAGTGACAATACTCCAGTGGCAGAGTCCACCAAGCGAATGTATTTTCCCCGTATAATTGTGTGCGGCCAATTCTAAAATGCCCCAGGGTCAGGAGTTTCAAACTGGCTGGACTCAATACAACGTTTGCCAACTACCAACTTACTGATCCTTAGTCTAAAACTGCACTTTATTTCCAAACAGAGAATGCACAAAATGAGGCCGAGGTGTTTCTCCAGCAGTTTGCTAGCTGGTTTGATGTTCGGTTTCTGTGTTTTCCTGCTTCGACCTGTTTCCACACAGAGTAAGTGCTTTCTCTCGCCGGTCACAATCACCTTGCATTACTTTATCATTGTCTGTGTAAACCGCACCCATTGTCAATCTCGCTTTCCTCTCCACATCCCTGATTGTGCTGCTGCCTCACAAATCCACCCCATCCTTGCTGGAGCTCCATTTCTGAGCCCATCCCATCAACTCCCTCTCCTTCTCTGCACCGACATGGTCCTCATCAAAGTCAGAAATGTCCTCCTGTGAGCTTGTTGCAGAGTTAAACTCTCCCTCCTCATCCCGCTCAGCCTCTGCAGCCTTTGACACGGTTGCCCACACCATCCTCCCCAACATCTCCTCACCACAGTCCAGGTGGGT
This sequence comes from Raja brachyura, assembly GCA_963514005.1. Next base: position 3,359,703 of record OY740811.1, read on the forward strand.
GGAACTGCCCTCGACTTATCGATCCATTCGCAGCCCGAGAACCACCCGCAATGTCTTCACTTCACGCTCCCACAAAGTTCCTTCAAGACCTGATGGAGTTCCTCCACTACTCCAACAGAACCCCCTATCCCCACCTCCGTCTCCCTCCCTCCCTCCCTGCCACTCACTCACTTCTCTCATGTGATGAAATATCCCTGCATCAATCAGGCCAGGTTATTCCAGACAGACCTCTCTTCACAAACCGTGTCTTCCTCGCTAGGGTTTCCAAGGAAGATCACAACTGTCTGGAATTAAATTCAGTTCCAAATTAATGATTACAGATATGGGGTGGGTGGGGAAAATGTGTTTTAAATGTTAATTCTTCATTGTTCGTATTCGCAACAGAAGACAGAAATCGAATGTATTTCTTGGATGATGGAGGCGACATTGTGTTAAACGGAACGGACAATGATGAGAAAGACACTGTTGTTGTCTGGGAATGGAAACCACACTCGGGGAAGGAAATCGGAAAATTGACGACTTTTAGAAGAACGGGGGTCTATTGGTTCAAAGAGAAGGCCGCTGCCGAGAGTAAAGTGGACTTGTACCCGGAAATGAAAGTGAATTCCTACACCCTTGATCTGATAATTGAGAAACCCACATTTAAATGGGCGGGAATTTTCACTTTGACTCAAACAGAACCGAGAAAGCAAATCCTGAAACAATATGAAATATTTGGGATGAAAGGTGAGTGGGTCCGATAAGGATCAATAATGTTTCATTTATCTCTGTAAATATTGTCACCTGTAACGATGAGAGATGGCGGGAATTGTGAGACTGCTTCCACCCGGTGAAAAGTAAAACAACTGGGGAAGTGTTTTTGTTCATGGATTCTGTCATGATCAGCAGGGGTGATAATAGTTTGATGACTTCACTGGGAACAGCAAATCAATGAATCTACCCACAGCGAATACCATGGTCTTCTTGCCGGCACATGGTAAGGTGATCGCGGCAAGGTGGGATGAAACCAATGTCTCCATGCAGTGGCCCCGGGGTGACACTGCTGCTTAATGTTACCCTGTGACCAGGCCGATGGAAGTCCATCGCCTGTGGAACATGGGCTCTGCCATAGAGTTCATGCCTTGAGAGCAATCATATACACCTAGAAGGAGTGGGAATAGATGCATTTTCAACAGTTTGTGAATATTTGAAACAGAGCATGTGTAAATACAACATTGCCGGTTCCACCTGCAGTCCCACGGTGAACAGCCGGCATTTCCTTGCGTCAATGTGACCAGCCACGCGTGTCAGGAGTCTGAGAGCACTGGGGGAGAAGTTGTTCTGACTTTCAGCTGGGCTGTCAGCTTTAAGCCCGGTTATTGGATGAACCATGAGATCCGCACTCTTATGAAGTCCATATCCCGGACATTCAGGTCTGGAGATACAGTGGTCTACAAGAAGTCCAGATACGACCTTGGTAAGGCCATCAACAAGGCCAAAAGGGACCTGCTCCAAGCTGGAGGATGAGACGGATGTTTGGCAGCTGTGGCGGGGACTGAATAGAAACATAGAAACATAGAAATTAGGTGCAGGAGTAGGCCATTCGGCCCTTCGAGCCTGCACCGCCATTTAATATGATCATGGCTGATCATCCAACTCAGTATCCCGTACCTGCCATCTCTCCATACCCTCTGATCCCCCAGCCACAAGGGCCACATCTAACTCCCTCTTAAATATAGCTATATATGTATCTATATAGATGAAATCACCTCTTACAAGGCGAAACCAGGAGGCAGCTCGGATACGTCACTCCCTGACCAGCTCAATGCGTTTTACGCACGCTTTGATAGGGAGAACACCGATGTGCCTTCCCGAGCCCCTATTCGCTGTGATGGTATTTCAGTCTCAGTCACAGAGGCCGACGTCAGGAAATCCTTCAGAGGGGTGAACCCTTGAAAAGCGTCTGGACCTGATGGCATACCTGGTCGTGTCCTAAAAACCTGTGCGGACCAACTGGCTGGAGTTTTACGGACATGTTCAACCTGTCACTTCTGAGGTCTGAGGTTCCCACCTGCTTCAAAAGGGCATCAATAATACCAGTGCCCAAAAAGAGCAAGGTGACGTGCCTCAATGACTATCGACCTGTGGCACTAACGCCTGTGGTGATGAAGTGCTTTGAGAGGTTGATCATGCAGCAAATCAACTCCTACCTCGACAAAAACCTGGATCCACTGCAGTTCGCTTACCGCCACAACAGATCAACGGTGGACGCGATCTCGCAGGCTCTCCACTCCGCTCTGGACCATTTGGACAACAAAAACTCGTATGTCAGGCTGCTATTTATTGACTACAGCTCGGCATTTAACATAATCATCCCCTCCAAGCTGGTTACCAAACTCAGAACTGGGTCTCTGCGCAGCCCTCTGCAATTGGATCCTCGACTTCCTCATTCACAGACCACAGTCTGTCGTATTGGTGGAAATGGGTGAGCCTCGATAACAATCAGCACGGGAGCACCTCAAGGATGCGTGCTCAGCCCCCTGCTGTACTAACTCTATATTTATGAATGCATAGCCGGTCATAGTGCGAACTCCATCATCAAGTTTGCCGACGATACCACTGTTGTGGGACGTATCACTGATGGGGATGAGTCAGAGTATAGAAGAGAGATCGACCGATTGACCAAATGGTGCCAGCACAACAACCTGGCGCTCAACACCAGCAAAACCAAGAACTGATTGTGGACTTTGGAAGGAGTAGGATGGGGACCCACAGTCCTGTTTATATCAACGGGTCGATGGTGGAAAGGGTCAAGAACCTCAAATTCCTGGGCGTGCAAATCTGTGAAGATCTTTCCTGGTCCCAGAACACAGATGCAATTATAAAGAAAGTACATCAGGGCCTCTATTTCCTGAGAAGATTACAGAGAGTCGGTCTGTCAAGAAGGACTCTCTCGAACTTCTACAGGTGCACAGTAGAGAGCTTGCTGACCGGTTGCATCGTGGCTTGGTTCGGTAACCTGAGCACCCAGGAGCAGAAAGGCTGCAAAAAGTTTTAAACACTGCCCAGTCCATCATCGACTCAGACCTCCCTACCATCGAGGGGATATATCGCAGTCGCTGCCTCAAAAGGGCTGGCAGCATCATCAAGGACCCACACCATCCTGGCCACACACTCACCTCCCCACTACCTTCAGGTAGAAGGTACAGGGGCCTGAAATCTGCAACATCCAGGTTCTGGAACAGCTACTTCCCCACAGCCATCAGACTATTAAACACAACTTCAAACAAACTGTGAACTATAACAGCCTATTGCACTTTATCTGTTTATTTTTGTGTATATGTATATATATATATATTCTCTGGTATATGGACACACTGATCTGTTCTGTATTTATGCCTACAATATTCTGTTGTGCTGCAACAAGCAAGAATGTCATTGTCCGATCTGGGACTTGACTTGTACACACCACTACTCACTCTGAATCACATTCATCTGTTTGATTGGTTTAGCGTGTGATGAGTGTTTGTGGCTCTGGGCTTGGACTTGCTGGAGTTTAGAAGAATGAGGGGCGGGTCTAGGTTTCCAGTTGAGGTGAGATTGAGCCCAGCCATTGGACCTGTACACACCACTACTCACTCTGAATCTCATTCATCTGTTTTTCACAGTTGAGGCAAGTCCACGGCGGCATCCGCTGGGCAGTGACGTCACACTCAGCTGCACCATCTCCAGACTTTCAGATACAGTCAGTCTTCACTGGAGACCCATGGACTCATCCCAGCAGAACAGGAGCAACACTGATCAGATCCGCCTGGATAACATGGTCGATCTGATGGCTCGACACGTTACAGTGGAGGATGGGAAGCTGTATGTGTGTGCTGTGCGGGAAAACGGAAGCATTGTTCACACAAGTAACGGAGATTTTACTATAGACAACGGTGAGTGTAAACACCTCCCATTGGATATCAAGTAGACACTTGTATCACGGTATCACTTGTATCATAGAATCATAGACAATAGGTGCAGGAGTAGGCCATTCGGCCCTTCGAGCCTGCACCGCCATTCAATATGATCATGGCTGATCATTCAACTCAGTATCCTGTACCTGCCTTCTCTCCATACCCCCTGATCCCCTTAGCCACAAGGGTCACATCTAACTCCCTCTTAAATAAAGCCAATGAACTGGCCGCAACTACCTTCTGTGGCAGAGAATTCCAGAGACTCACCACTCTCTGTGTGAAACATTTTATCCTCACCTCGGTCCTAAAAGACTTCCCCCTTATCCTTAAACTGTGTGACCCCTTGTTCTGGAGTTACCCAACATCGGGAATAATCTTCCAGCATCTAGCCTTTCCAACCCCTTAAGAATTTTGTAAGTTTCTATAATATCCCCCTCAATCTTCTAAATTCCAGCGAGTACAAGCCGAGTCTATCCAGTCTTTCCTCATATGGAAGTCCTGACATCCCAGGAATCAGTCTGGTGAACCTTCTCTGTACTCCCTCTATGGCAAGAATGTCTTTCCTCGGATTAGGGGACCAAAACTGTACGCAATACTCCAGGTGTGGTCTTACCAAGACTGTACAACTGCAGTAGAACCTCCCTGCTCCTATACTCAAATCCCTTTGCTATGAATGCCAACAACCCATTATGTGTGCGCCCTGTCCCTGTGAAGAACTGTGGCAGTGACCAACTGCTGTTCAGTATAAAATGCTGCAATGGTCAGGGAGAAGTTTCAAGAAAGTCTCTCTGTGGAGCAGCTGCCTGCTTGTCTCTGTCAGACAGACAGACAGACAGACAGACAGACAGACAGACAGACAGACAGACAGACAGACAGACAGACAGACAGACAGACAGACAGACAGACAGACAGACAGACAGACAGACAGACAGACAGACAGACAGACAGACAGACAGACAGACAGACAGACAGACAGGTAACCAGCACAGGAGGGGGATGTCTTTCTGTAACCATTGTTCAGTAAAGTATTTTGTCAGTTTATTTTGCCATCAATGCTCCAGTATCTGAGACTGAGATACTGATACAGGACTCACGTCAAAGTGTCAGATAGAAAGTGTAGTGACCATGACAACCACCAGCACTTGCTGCTCACACTCACACTGGGGGTCCCGGCCCACACGTCAGCACTGAACACCAATCCGTCCCCTCTCCCCTCACTCACCCTTCTCTCCGAGTCTGGTGTTGCTTGAAGTGATTCCAGCTGCTGCAGACTCGGGCTTCGGATCAGCATTCAGCTGGGAGCAGGACCCGGGAACAGGGAAGGACAGGGAATCAATGGGTGTGAATGGGAGAGGGATGGTGAGAATAATGGGAATGAAGGGACGGGAAGACCCGACCCAATTGAAGTGCCAACCTGTCCGGGTCAGTCAGTCAGTCCCCGCGCAGGCATCCTCTGGGCTGCTTCTGTCCGCAGCCTGAACCTGCACCACCTCCTGTAGACAGACAGACGGACATCAGCTAGACAAAAGAGTTAGCGTTTACAAAAACGATCCCAGGAACGAGTGGGTTAACGTACGATGAGCGTTTGTCAGCGCTGGGTCTTTACTCGTTGGAGTTTAGAAGATTGGGGGGAGGGGCATTGGAACTTCACCAAACAGTGACAACCCCGGATAGAGTGGATGCGGGGAGCATGTTTTCACTAGTGGGAGAGTCTAGGATCAGAGGTCAGAGCCTCAGATTTAAAGGACGTTCCTTTTGGAAGGAGACGAGGAGACATTTATTTAGCCAGAGGGTGGTGAACCTGTGGGATTCGTTGCCACAGACGGCGGTGGAGGCCACAAGTCAGTGGATATATTTAAGACAGAGATAGATAGATTGTTGATTAGTGCGGGTGTCAGGAGTTATTGGGAGAAGGCAGGAGAATGGGGTTAAGAGGGAGAGATAGATCAGCCATGATTGAATGGTGGGATAGACGCGATGGGCAGAATGGCCTAATTCTGATTCTGTGTGTTATGGTCGTCCCTGACTTAAGGAAATGCAAGCAGACACTTTGTGCAAAGAGCAACGAGTCAGAGGGCAATTATTGTCCCGCAGACAACTACTGCCCCAGGTGGATATCATGATGTGTGCAACACACATTGATTGGCCACTGGTGGGCAATGTTGGTCATTGTGGTTATTGTGGTCAAGGGTTAATGTGGTAATTGGCTTGATTGAAGCTGGTTAGAAATTTGTCAACTGCTGTGTATAAAAGGGGAGTTGTGGGTGTGTCTGAGTGCAGTTGTCCTGGGCTGTGGACAGGAGCGGTGGTCCTGGGCTATGGATGGGAGCGGTGGTCCTGGGCTGTGGACAGGAGCGGTGGTCCTGCGCTGTGGATGGGAGCGGTGGTCCTGGGCTGTGGATGGGAGCGGTGGTCCTGGGCTGTGGACAGGAGCGGTGGTCCTGGGCTGTGGATGGGAGCGGTGGTCCTGGGCTGTGGATGCGAGCGGTGGTCCTGGGCTGTGGATGAGAGCGGTGGTCCTGGGCTGTGGATGGGAGCAGTGGTCCTGGGCTGTGGATGGGAGCAGTGGTCCTGGGCTGTGGATGGGAGCAGTGGTCCTGGGCTGTGGATGGGAGCGGTGGTCCTGGGCTGTGGATGGGAGCGGTGGTCCTGGGCTGTGGATGGGAGCAGTGGTCCTGGGCTGTGGATGGGAGTAGTGGTCCTGGGCTGTGGATGGGAGCAGTGGTCCTGGACTGTGGATGGGAGCAGTGGTCCTGGGCTGTGGATGGGAGCAGTGGTCCTGGGCTGTGGATGGGAGCGGTGGTCCTGGGCTGTGGATGGGAGCAGTGGTCCTGGGCTGTGGATGGGAGTAGTGGTCCTGGGCTGTGGATGGGAGCAGTGGTCCTGGACTGTGGATGGGAGCAGTGGTCCTGGGCTGTGGATGGGAGCAGTGGTCCTGGACTGTGGATGGGAGCGGTGGTCCTGGGTTGTGGATGGGAGCAGTGGTCCTGGGCTGTGGATGGGAACAGCGCTCTGCGTAGAGACAGGGTGTCTGTCGTTGTGTCCAGGGTTTTTAGTTATTATTTGTTTCTGGTGCAACTCGAACGGTGCTGTTTCTGTTCTGTATATCAGAACTAAATGGATGTTTCCACTAGTGGGAACATTAGATGTATCTTTACTAAAGTGATGATTCCCTAATCTTATCACAACTGAAATTAAATCAGGGCGATGTTGAAACAAGAAACTGCAGATGTAGGTTTAAACCAAACATTGAAACGTTGCTGGAGTATCTCAGTGGGCAGGGAGCATCTCTGGAGAAACAAGAGACTTGGAACGAAACGGTTCTTACCCAAAATGTCACATCCTTTTCCTCTAGCGATGTTGCCGGACCCGCTGGATTACTCAAGCGCTTTGTCTATCTGCAATAAAATGTAGATCAGTGATAATGATTGAAGCACAATACGGAACAAGGAGCTGGAACAGATGCAGGGATAGTGTAGAGTATTGGGTTGAAGGGACCCGAGGGTCATTCTTACCTTGAGCCTAGTGACCTGGAAAAATGTCTGCTGTGGATTGGAGTAAGGATGTGTAAAATTCCCCAAAGAGTTGATCCAATCTGTCTCCAATGTTTGGAGACCCTTTGAAAGTGTGAAGACGCGATTTCTGAGGATATAGCCAAGAACTGTTGTTGTTGCCAAGTCAGATGAGATGGGCCTGCAGTGCAGCAGGTTACCACACGGTGGGAGTGTTGACCACAAACTGGACGGGCCTGCAGTGCGGTGGATCACCACACGGTGGGAGTGTTGAGCACAAATTGGAGCGACCAATATGAATTTACTGCACATTGCGAGCGCTGTCTACAAATTAGATATAATTGTGCTGTTTACTGCAAAATGGTTCTTTATTGGTCTGTGACCCGTTTCCTTTCCCTGTAATGCACACATTGCACAGATGCCAAAGTTTGTAAAAGCCCTGAAATCAGGGAAGATTTGCGATGAAAATCAAGGAACTGCAGATGCTGGTTTACAGAAAAGTAGACAGTGCTGGAGTAACTCAGGGGTCAGGCAGCATCTGTGGAGAACATGGATAGGTGACGTTTCACAGAGTGCTGGAGTAACTCGGCGGGTCAGGCAGCATCTGTGGAGAACATGGATAGGTGACGTTTCACAGAGTGCTGGAGAAACTCAGCGGATCAGGCAGCATCTGTGGAGAACATGGATAGGTGACGTTTCACAGAGTGCTGGAGTAACTCAGCGGGTCAGGCAGCATCTGTGGAGAACATGGATAGGTGACGTTTCACAGAGTGCTGGAGTAACACAGCGGGTCAGGCAGGATTCCCATAGTAAAGAGTACAGGTTTGGTGGGCAATTCATTCAGGGAGTTCACTGTTTGTGTGCAAGGTGTGATGCCCATAGTAAGAGTTACAGCATTGGACAACTCAGTCAGGGAGATCACTGTTTGTGCGAAGGGTTGTCTTTGATATAGCTGGCATGTTGCTGTGCCAGTTTGATTATGAAAATAGTCAATGTATTCTTCTACCCTGTAGGATTCACTACTGCAGACACATTTGAATTTCACTGTACCTTAATTGCTACATGTGACGATAAACTGACATTGAAACACTGGGCCTAGAGTTATTTTTCTAGGTCATCTTCATCGAGTGTTTGATATTTTGAGGTTACACTGGACTCGCTGAATGTCCCTATCCAGCTATCTAGCAAGTTACACAATTAATCCAATAAAGACCTGTAGACGCGAGATGTCTTTGACGCTTTACTGTATTCAACTGTGAAACTGTAGCATACAAGAAGAAAAGGAAACGGCATATTTAGTGACGTTATACACTTGGTATAGGAACATAGACAATGATGCCACCACCAAATACACTGCTGCTATTTGAGAAACCAACCAGGGTACATGAAACATTCTTAACCTTGTTAATAATAGCAATCCTGCTAAATAACGTTTATAACATATAAAGATGCTGTTAACAAAATGAACTACTCACAGACATTGCATCTAACAAATTCGGTGGGGTACGATGGCGATAGATTACACACTGAGAATTACACCGTGTACACCATGAGGTACCCTCTGGGCTGGACTTCCTGGTTTATGATAAATTCCTGTGTAACATGAAAGGTAACTCAAGGCTGTAGGAACCTAAATATCCAGCAGGTGGTATTAATGCATGTAAACAGAATGTGGTCCAGCACACTCCCCGTCTGGGGTCTCCCAGACCCCACGCATTTGGAAAGTGGTGAAATCATTGGACAAAGTCAGCATGGATTTACGAAAGGTAAATCATGTCTGACGAATCTTGTGGAATTTTTCGAGAATGTAACTAGTAGCGTGGATAGGGGAGAACCAGTAGATGTGGTGTATCTGGGCTTCCAGAAGGCTTTCGACAAGGTCCCACATAAGAGATTAGTATATAAACTTAAAGCATACGGCATTGTGGGTTCAGTATTGATGTGGATAGAGAACTGGCTGGCAAACAGGAAGCAAAGAGTAGGAGTAAACGGGTCCTTTTCACAATGGCAGGCAGTGACTAGTGGGGTACCGCAAGGCTCAGTGCTGGGACCCCAGCTATTTACAATATATATTAATGATCTTGATGAGGGAATTGAAGGCAATATCTCCAAGTTTGCGGATGACACTAAGCTGGGGGGCAGTGTAAGCTGTGAGGAGGATGCTAGGAGAATGCAAGGTGACTTGGATAGGCTGGGTGAGTGGGCAAATGTTTGGCAGATGCAGTATAATGTGGATAAATGTGAGATTATCCACTTTGGTGGCAAAAATAGGAAAACAGACTATTGGAGGCCGATTAGGAAAAGGGGAGATGCAGCGCGACCTGGGTGTCATGGTACACCAGTCATTGAAAGTAGGCATGCAGGTACAGTAGGCAGTGAAGAAAGCGAATGGTATGTTAGCTTTCATAGCAAAAGGATTTGAGTATAGGAGCAGGGAGGTTCTACTTCAGTTGTATAGGGTCTTGGTGAGGCCACACCTGGAGTATTGCGTACAGTTCTGGTCTCCAAATCAGAGGAAGGACATTATTGCCATAGAGGGAGTGCAGAGAAGGTTCACCAGACTGATTCCTGGGATGTCAGAACTGTCTTATGAACAAAGACTGCATAGACTCGGTTTATACTCTCTAGAATTTAGGAGATTGAGAGGGGATCTTATAGAAACTTACAAAATTCTTAAGAGGTTGGACAGGCTAGATGCAGGAAGATTGTTCCCGATGTTGGGGAGGTCCAGGACAAGGGGTCACAGCTTAAGGATAAGGGGGAAATCCTTTAGGACCGAGATGAGAAGGACTTTTTTCACACAGAGAGTGGTGGGTCTCTGGAACTCTCTGCCACAGAGAGTAGTTGAGGCCAGTTCATTGGCTATATTTAAGAGGGAGTTAGATGTGCCCCTTGTGGCTAAGGGGATCAGAGGGTATGGAGAAAAGGCAGGTACGGGATACTGAGTTGGATGATCAGCCATGATCATATTGAATGGCGGTGCAGGCTCGAAGGGCCAAATGGCCTCTACTTCTGCACCTAATTTCTATGTTTCTATGTTTCTATGACCCGCTGAGTTACTCCAGCACTCTGCGTCTGTCTATAATGTTGTCACGAGCAGGTCTGGAGACATTTTCTAAGAAGGGATCTGGTGATTTTGTTGCCACATGTTTACAGGATTAGACGGCAATGACAGACTGGAGTGGATAGTTTTATTGGATCTTTTGTCGGCATGAAATAATTAGATTGACTTGGTGTATCTAAATAGAAGCTTTAAGCATGGTTAGAGTCACATGCTGCAGGCAGGCATGAATCCTGAAATCTGGAGGACAGAAGTACTTTCCATTTCACATGATTTGTGAAAATGATTACATTAAATTGTAAGAAGAAACACAAGAGAATGTTGTTTAGGAAGGAACAGCAGAAGCTGATTTAAACCGGAGATAGACACAAAACCCTGGAGTAACTGACAGGATTTGTAGTTTTCTTTTGAGAAGAAGTGAATACTGATGTCATAGAGTGGAAACAGGCCGTTCCTTCAGCCCACCTTGCCCACATCGGCCCACATGCCCCATCTACACTAGTCCCGGAGTCACAGAAACAGGCCCTTCAGCCCAACTTGCCCACAACCACCAACATTCCCCATCTACACTAGTCCCAGAGTCACGGAAACAGGCCCTTCCTCCCAACTTGCCCACACCGGCCAACATGCCCCATCTACACTAGTCCCAGAGTCACGGAAACAGGCCCGTCCTTCAGCCCAGCTTTCCCACACCGGCCAACATGCCCCATCTACACTAGTCCCATAGTCACGGAAACAGGCCCTTCCTTCAGCCCAACTTGCCCACACCGGCCAACATGCCCCATATACACTAGTCCCAGAGTCACGGAAACAGGCCCTTCCTTCAGCCCAACTTGCCCACACCGGCCAACATGCCCCATCTATACTAGTCCCAGAGTCACGGAAACAGGCCCTTCAGCCCAACTTGCCCACACCCACCAACATGCCCCATCTACACTAGTCTCAGAGTCACGGAAACAGGCCCTTCCTCCCAACTTGCCCACACCCACCAACATGCCCCATCTACACCAGTCTCAGAGTCAAGGAAACAGGCCCTTCCTTCACCCCAACTTGCCCACACCGGCCAACATGCCCCATCTACACTAGTCCCAGAGTCACGGAAACAGGCCTGCCCTTCAGCCCAACTTGCCCACACCAGCCAACATGCCCCATCTACACTAGTCCCAGAGTCACGGAAACAGGCCCTTCCTTCAGCCCAACTTGCCCACACCAACCAACATGCCCCATCTACACTAGTCCCAGAGTCACGGAAATAGGCCCGTCCTTCAGCCCAACTTGCCCACACCAGCCAACATGCCCGATGTACACTATTGACAGTCACGGAAACAGGCCCTTCCTTCAGCCCAACTTACCCACACTAGCCAACATGCCCCATCTACACTAGTCCCAGAGTCACGGAAACAGGCCCTTCCTTCAGCCCACCTTGCCCAGACTGGCCAACATGCCCCATCTACGCTAGTCCCACCTGCCCATGTTTGGCCCACATCCCTCCAAACCTGTCCTATCCATGTACCTGTCCAAGTGTTGTGATAGTCCCAGCCTCAACTATCTCCTCCGGCAGCTCGTTCCATACACCCACCACCCTCTGTGTGGAAAAGTTGCCCCTCAGTTTGACATTCTCAATGTGAACAATTTGTAAACCAGCGAGCTGGTGTGGAATAAAAATGGAATGATGGATAGAAAAAGAACAAAAAATGGTGTACAGGGTGATAGCTGGTCGGTACAGACTTGGTGGGCTGAAGGGCCTGTTTCCGCACTGTATCACTAAACTACAAGGATGTTTCCACTAGTGGGAGAATCTAGGACCAGAGGTCACAGCCTCAGAATTAAAGGACGTTCCTTTAGGAAAGAGATGAGGAGGAATCTCTTTAGCCAGAGGGTGGTGAATCTGTGGGATGCGTTGCCACAGACGGCTGCGGATGCCACAAGTCAGTGGATATATTTAAGGCAGAGATAGATAGATTTTTGATTAGTGCGGGTGTCAGAGGTTATTGGGAGAAGGCATAGAATGGGGTAAGGAGGGAGAGATAGATCGACCATGATTGAATGGTGGGGTAGATTCGATGGGCCGAATGGCCTAATTCTGATTCTGTGTGTTAATGTCGTCTCTGACTTAAGGAAATGCAAGCAGCCACTTTTTGCAAAGAGCAACGAGTCGGAGGGGAATTATTGTCCCGCAGACAACTACTGCCCCAGGTGGATATCATGATGTGTACAACAAACATTGATTGGCCACTGGTGGGCGAAGGGTTAATGTGGTCATTGGCTTGATTGAAGCTGGTTAGAAAATTGTCAGCTGCTGTGTATTAAAGGGGGAGTTGTGGGAGTGTCTGAGTGCAGTTGTGCTGGGCTGTGGATGGGAGCGGTGGTCCTGGGCTGTGGATGGGAGCGGTGGTCCTGGGCTGTGGATGGGAGCGGTGGTCCTGGGCTGTGGATGGGAGCGGTGGTCCTGGGCTGTGGATGGGAGCGGTGGTCCTGGGCTGTGGATGGGAGCGGTGGTCCTGGGCTGTGGATGGAAGCGGTGGTCCTCGGCTGTTGATTGGAGCAGTGGTCCTGGGCTGTGGATGGGAGCGGTGGCCCTGGGCTGTGGATGGGAGCAGTGGTCCTGGGCTGTGGATGGGAGCAGTGGTCCTGGGCTGTGCATGGGAGCAGTGGTCCTGGGCTGTCGTGAGGAGCACAGTGTCAGAATAAAAGGATGCATCTTTGGAATCTTATTTGAAACATAGAAAATCGGTGCAGGAGGAGGCCATTCGGCCCTTTGAGCCAGCACCGCCAGTCATTGTGGTCATGGCTGATTGTCCCCAATCAATAACCCGTGCCTGCATTCTCCCCATATCCCTTGACTCCACCAGCCCCTAGAGCTCTATCTAACTCTCTCTTAAATCCATCCAGTGACTTGGCCTCCACTGCCCTCTGTGGCAGGTAATTCCACAAATTCACAACTCTCTGGGTGGAAACATTTTTCTCACCTCAGTCTTAAATGACTCGCCCAACATTGAGAACATTTTTCCTGACCTCCCCTTTATTCTAAGACTGTGGCCCCTGGTCCTGGGCTCGCCCGACATTGGAAAATGGATAGGTGACGTTTCACAGAGCGCTGGAGTAACTCAGCGGGTCAGGCAGCATCTGTGGAGAACATGGATAGGTGACGTTTCACAGAGTGCTGGAGTAACTCAGCGGGTCAGGCAGCATCTGTGGAGAACATGGATAGCTGACATTTCACAGAGTGCTGGAGCAACTCAGTGGGGAACATGATGGGTACAAAGTGCCTCTATCCACCTACCAGTTGCATGGGTTTGGCCCACCTCATCTCTTCAGCAATCTCCCCATCTACATCTTCAATCTGAACAAGGGTCCTGATCTAAATGATGCTTGTCCATTCACTTTGTGGCGACGAAGATGCTGCCTGATCTGCTGAGTATCTCCTGCTCTTTGATTTTAGACCTAGTTATATTCCCTCGTTGGGCCTGTCGAAGGGAAAGTAGTTTAATATTTGTGGACACTGTTTTAAGTGTACAATTTACTAATCCTGCCCCTTCTGTTCACCCTTCTGTAGTTTTTAGTCCGTCTGAATCTATATTTGGTTTAGTCTGAGTATGGGAAGTGCCTCAAATTATTTACTGTTCCCCTCCCTGTGAAGGAGTAAAGAGGTTCTTCTGCAGTTGTCTAGGGCTCTGGTAAGGAATCTGGTATATTGCGTACAGTTTTCGTCTCCTAATTTGAAGAAGGACATCCTTGTGATTGAGGCAGTGCAGCGTAGGTTCACGAGATTGATCCCTGGGATGGCGGGACTGTCATATGAGGAAAGACTGAAAAGACTAGGCTTGTATTCACTCGAGTTTAGAAGGATGAGGGAGGATCTCATGGAAACATAAAACGACTGGACAAGCTAGATGCAGGAAAAATGTTACCAATGTTGGGCAAGTCTAGAACCAGGGGCCACAGTCTTAGAATAAAAGGGAGGTCATTTAAGACTGAGGTGAGAAAAAACTTTTTCTCCCAGAGTTGTGAGTTTGTGGAATTCCCTGCTACAGAGGCCAAATCACTGGATGGATTTAAGAGAGAGTTCGATAGAGTTCTAGGGGCTAGTGGAGTCGAGGGATATGGGGAGAAGGCAGGCACGGGTTATTGATTGGGGACGATCAGCCAAGATCACAATGAAGGCTCGAAGTGCCGAATGGCCTCCCACTGCACCTATTTTCTATGTTTCTAAGGGGTGATGTTCAGTTTCCACTGCGTATCTCCAAAGACTGGGTCCCAGGCTGCTGGAAGTGTCATTTACGGTTAGACATTCTCTTCCCATTATGCCAAATGTTGGCAGGAACTTGGGAAAAATCCTTCCCCTTCGCTGTTCCTCTGACTTAAGCCATTTAATTCAAAGTATTCCTTCCAGTTGTAGAGTCTGAACTGTCTGTCAAGTTCTCTAAATATGTTGAACTGATTGCATGTCCCTGTTTGTGTACAGGGTTTGATGCCCATGGCAAGAGTTACAGCATTGGGCAACTCAGTCAGGGAGTTCACTGTTTGTGTGAAGTGTTGCCTGTGATATAGCTGGCATGTTGCCGTGCCAGTTTGATTATGAACATGTCAATGAATCTGCTGCCCTGTAAGATTCACTACTGCAGACACATTTGAATTTCACTGTACCTTAATTGGTACAATGTGACGATAAACTGACCTTGAAACATTGGGCCTAGAGTTATTTTTCCAGGCCCTGTCCATCCAGTGTTTGATATTTTGAGGTGAATGTAGAATTTTCTCACCTGCTGTTTTTTCTCCCTCTACAGTTATTTTACTTGTTTCTGGTTGATGGGCCAAGGTCTTTGGAGATCTTCTAATGTCCCCAGTTTTCTATGGTGTGTGATAGATGGGCTTTGCCAACTTGCTGTTCCAAGTACTGCTTGTGATGGAGGATGTGATCAAGGATGTCAGGATATTTCTATCATTAAAGTGATCTGTTTTTTTGTTATAACCAAACCTATCTCATCTAGTCTTTGTGGAGATGGTATGAAGATAAGGTCCTGCACTTGCCAGCCCGGCAAACACTCGCCAGCCCCGGCTCCCCATCCGAATCTGTCTCCGGCAATGCTTGTGCTTCCATCCCTCCTTCAGCCCCGGCTCTCTAACACCCGTGGCCCATGCAGTTGATATGCGTTTTTAAATTTTCGTTGATCACATAATTTCTCACGACGGAGCGTGACCATTTGTCAAAATGCGTGATTCTCACGCTCAATGTGTGAGAGTTGGCAGCCCTGCATTCAGGACATGATGCAAAATTCAGAGAAATGGTCAAGGCTGCAGGAAGAGCTGCCTTGCAATTTAACCACAATGATTCGCCCATCTGAGCTCTGGGCTGCTTCGCTTCCTGTTTTTTATCTCGACTAAATTTCACAATGTGCAAATAAACATCAGAAGTGTGAAGGACAAAGAAAATATCAAGAAAATAAATCTATCCCCTACTTAACAAGATTCAGTGACCTGCCATCTACCATTTTCTGTGGGGTGAATTTTAATGGCTCGCCATATTCACAATGAAGAAATGTCTCAGTCCTAAATGTTTCACCCCCTATCTTGAATCCAAAACCCCTTGTTCCAGATCCTACAGTCACTGTAAATATCCTTATGTATCGAGTCTGTCTAGCTCTGCTTTGAATGTTGTTTAATTTAGAGAGGTCATGTTTAATCTTCCAAACTCCAGCGACTACTGGCACAGTCAGCTCCTCCTCTCCTTACACATTAGTCCTGCCATTCCAGGAATCAGTCTGGTCAGCCTTGGCTGCATTACATGTGTGGCTGAAAAACCCTTTCTCCGGTAAGGAGAGCACAAAGACATGATTGGGAGAGACATGGGCCAGGCGCAGCCATTGTGATGGGGTCAGTTGTGTTCTCCTCAACCCAAAACTCACATGGTTTTTAACTTCCAAACCACCCACATCACAGTAGTACAGATGTGAGAGCTGCTGCCTCACAGTGCCGGAGACCAGGGTTCAATCCTGACCTCGGGTGCTCTCTGGGTGGAGATAGTACGCTCCCTGTGGCCACGAATGAGTGGGGTTGTAGGTTACTTGACCTCCATAAATTGCCTGGAGTGTGTAGGGAGCGGACGGGAAAGTGAGATAACAAAAGGAGCGTGGACGGGTGATGAGTGGTCGGCGGGGACAGAGGGCTGAAGGGCATGTTTCCATGCTGTGTCTCCAAACTAAACTCAATCAGAACATCACTACAGATGCAAGAAGATTGACACATACTCATCATTACAAAATAGTAAGTTTAAACGAGAACTCCTCATAAAATAAAAATCAAACTTCAAGCTGGTAAGTTCTCGTTTAATCTTACTATTTCATTTCGGAGTCACGTGAGTGACTTCGTGAAGACTTCAAAGCTCTGTGATTTCATGCCCTGGACAACGTCCAACCTCTCACACACGCCACTATAAGGATGGATAGGAGTAATCAAGTTTTCAGACTGGATGTACTGAAAAATAATAATATGTATTAATTATAACAAAGAAAAAAACCCTCACTGGCGAGTAGCTGTATGTTCTTGACCCGCATTCAGCACGGCCTCTGCGAACATTACAGGAGAGGCAACAGGTTTGTTGTAAAACCGTTGAAAGGTGTCTTCACTAGCCCATCCCGCTGTGGCAAGAATATGGCCCATGGGCACCTCCATGACCTTAGCCGCCGACGTCGATGCAGCCCTGGTGGAATGGGATTTAAAGACATTATTGTCAATACCTGCTTCGTTCAAGATGATCCTGAGCCATCTGGAGATCGTCTGTGCCGACACTTTATGGTGTGGTTTTTTGTGTCTGATTAGCAGATATTTTTCCATTCCCCTTAAATTCCGCGTCACTTTTATATAGTGGCGGATATGGGTGGCTAAACATAGCCTAGCATCAGCGGGGTATGCTGGAAACACCAACTGCAGCCCTGTGAACCCAGGTCTATGCTGCTTTAGTAATTCATCAATAAAGAAAATTACTTTCTCTGGGGTAGAGACCATTCTGTCAATCTTGATCTTATGAAGCGTCTGTACCCTTTGTGCTGAGGTAAGTTCCAATAACATCACCAGCTTCAGGGTGAGTTTGTCCAATTCAAGCCCAGCCATGGGCGACCATGTCCTGAGTAGGGTTAATACTCTCCCAATGTCCCAGGTAACATTGTAACGGGGTCTGGGCGGGTTAGAATTAAATATTCCCCGCATAAATTTGGACACCAGTTTATTGGATCCTACTTCAATATTGAGGTAGAATGATAGCGCACTCCTGGCGCTATTGATGGCACTGTAGCTGAGGTGTTCGTCATGATGCAACCCAGCAAGAAATTCCAGCACATCTGTAATTGTAACGGAGTCATATGCAATGTTCAAGCGGCCGCAGTAGGTTTCCCATTTCCTAATTTACGTTAAATATTGCCGTCTTGTGGACTCCCTGCATGATGCTCCAATTGTATCCATAGTCCTTGACGAGAGACCATAGTGCAGTAATGGTCTATTCAGAACCTGCAAGCTAATAATTTCAAATGACTATGGCAGGGATGATGTTCCCCTGTAACAGGGTTCGTCACCAATTGTGGGCAATTCTCTAAGAGGGCCCATGGTTCACTTATCATTCCAAGGACCACCGGATACCATAGCTGTGTAGGCCAGTCGGGTATGATAAGAATGCCTTTAGCAGCATCTGACTGGATTTTCCGCAATACCCGACTGATGAGGCAAAATGGAGGAAATGCATAGAAAAACCATTTCCCCCAGTCTAGCGAGAAAGCGTCCATCGCCATTGCCCCAGGATCTGGTTCCCATGATACATATGTTGGTATCTGATGGTTTAACCGTGACGCAAAAAGTCAATATCCGGTTTATCAAATTTGGCTGTAATTTTGGCGAATATTTGGGGATTTAACATCCACTCAATGTTGTCATTAAATTTCCGTGACCTGGTGTCCGCCACTGTATTGAGCTTACCTGTTAGATAGGTAGCTGAAATCCAAATATTCCGTTGTATGCACCAGAGCCAAATTGTATTTGCCAATTCATCACATGAAATTGACCTGGTACCGCCCATATGATTTAGATGTGCCACTGCAGTGGTGTTGTCTATTTGGAGACGGACATGAGTGTCAGTAAAGTTTGAACAATAAGCTCTAAGTCCGTGGATTGCCCCTAGTGTCTCCAAATAATTTATCCCTCGTGACAACAAAAGGGTAGATTCAAGAGTGTCCCATCTGCCCCCATAACTTGTGTTGTTGTCCGTAGCTCCCCAGCCATGGGACCTTGCGTTTGTTTGTAAGTACACCAACGGACGAGGCACAATGATGGGTTTGAATGAGTTACGGATATTAACAATCCACCATTGTAACTCAATTTTTGCCTTGAATGGCAGCTGCATGGTCTATCAAAATGTCCATCATTCAGTTGTAATGCTGAAATCTTGGATCTTTGCAAATTTTGATAATGTATAGGTCAGAATTGAGCAGCTGGAAAAGCTGCTACCATTTTCCCAATTACCTTAGCAGCTCGTCTGATTGATGGTATACTGGCGCAGACCAGATTATTACATGCTTCAATGATATCCCCCGACTTTGTTAATTGGTATGTTGGTAATCATTCGATTGGAATCAAGCGTAAATCCCAGATAGTCCATGATCTGTGAAGGACAGAACTTCGATTTATCTGGATGGATAATAAATCCCATTTTTTGAAATAATTCCACAGTGGCTGTAACTGCCAATTTTGCTGATTCCAATGTACTCCAAATGATTAGGATATCATCCAGGTAAGCCATAACCGTATGGTTTTGCCTCCTCAGTGTTGCTAGCACTGGCTTGAGTAATTTAGTAAACAATCTGGGGGCTGTGGTAAGCCCATTGGGCAAAGCTTTGTATTGCCAAAGTTGATCCATCCAGGTAAATTTTAAGAACTTCCTGTGATGTTTCTGAATGGATACCTAATAGTATGCATCTTTTAAATCAATGCATGCCATGAAGCAGCCCTTGGAAACCAAAGATTTGGCTGTTTCGAACGTGTCCATTTTAAAATGGGGATATTTTACAAAAGTATGCAAATGGGTTAGATCTATGATAACCTGACATCCACCATCTTTCTTGGTTTTTGTGAATATCTTGGATACAAATTCAATTGGTTCGTGGATAGTTCTATCTATCACCCCTTTTTCTTGTAATCTCAAGATTTCAGCATAGCCTTCTGCTACTTCCTTACTGGAAAGTGCAAATTTGCGATTCGGCATATGCTGAGGAGGGGGAAGTTGTCCATTTATAAACTCAATCTCAAGGCCTTGAATACTTTGTAAAATAAACTAATCTGAGGTGATGGTATCCCATGCCTCCTGAAAGAACCGTAATCTCCCTCCAACATGTGAGGTTAGACAGGCAAGTGCATGAAATCCAGACCGCCTTACCTCCATGGTTATCGGTGGACCCTGACATGTTTGGTGGGACGTGGAGGTGCTGGGTTGCGCTGGTGATGCGGTTGCCGCATCTTCCATGCTGGGCGCTGCGGGCCTTGCCCTAAAAAAGGCCTTGGTGTTGAAAATGCTGGTATTGTGGAGGCGCCGGTATGTAGGTCCTTGCTGGCCTTTCGGTTTGACCCCGTGGCCTGGAATGTGGCGTGTTCCTGGCCGTTTGGCTGGTCAAGGTGTGCGACCTCATAAGACCCACTGTCTTGGCACGGTCGTCTAGATCCTTGACCTGCTTCGGTAGGTCTACCCCGAATAGTTGTCTGGGTGGTGGTGTTGGAGATGATCTGCATAGCCCCGCGAATTTTGCGTGGGCTTGATGGTACTTTTTCGAAACGCATTTATCTCATATTGCGTGTTACATAATAATGCAAGAGCGTCCTCCTGTTCGGTGTTCAAATCCATTCCGTCCACCGACCTCGCAAAAGCGGTAATCCCAGATGTGAACAATTTTAGGATTCCTGTAATTTTACCTCCTGTGCTCTGATGCCCGGGCGAATATTGCCCCAAATAGGCATATTTACTATAGGTAGATTGAGTGAGTTACAATTACTCGGTGCCTTCTACGTATTCATGGCTTCCGCAAGGACCTGATCCTGTAGCTGGTGGTTGGTGAGGAAGTCAATGGTAGCGGCCAGTTTAGGTTTGATAGGTTGCCCCGATGATTTGGGTAAAGCAAACTTGGCTGCCACGTCCAAAAGTTCTCCCTGAGGAACCTCAGGTGCCACTGGTTCGTGTACCAAGATATCCTCTTCTCCTGGCTGCCTCATGCTACCCATTGATGATGGGGATATAGACACATAGAAACATAGAAAATAGGTGCAGGAGTAGGCCATTCGGCCCTTCGAGCCTGCACCGCCATTCAATGTGATCATGGCTCATCATCCAACTCAGTATCCCGTACCTGCCTTCTCTCCATACCCCCTGATCCCTTTAGCCACAAGTGCCACACCTGACGCCCTCTTAAATATAGCCAATGAACTGGCCTCAACTACCTTCTGTGGCAGAGAATTCCAGAGACTCACCACTCTCTGTGTAAAGAATGTTTTCCTCATTTCGGTCCTAAAGGAATTCCCCCTTATCCTTAGACTGTGACCCCTTGTTCTGGACTCCCCCAACATCGGGAACAATCTTCCAGCATCTAGCTTGTCCAACCCCTTAAGAATTTTGTAGGTTTCTATAAGATCCCCCCTCAATCTTCTAAATTCCATCGAGTACAAACCGAGTCTATCCAATCTTTCCTCATATGAAAGTCCTGACATCCCAGGAATCAGTCTGGTGAATCTTCTCTGTACCCCCTCTATGGCAAGGATGTCTTTCCTCAGATTTGGAGACCAAAACTGTACGCAGTACTCCAGGTGTGGCCTCACCAAAACCCTGTACAACTGCAGTAGAACCTCCCTGCTCCTATACTCAAATCCTTTCGCTATGAATGCTAACATACCATTTGCTTTCTTCACTGCCTGCTGCACCTGCATGCCTACTTTCAATGACTGGTGTACCATGACACCCAGGTCTCGTTGCATCTCCCCCTTACCTAATCTGCCACCATTCAGATAATAGTCTACCCTCATGTTTTTGCCACCAAAGTGGATAACCTCACATTTATCCACATTGTACTGCATCTGCCATGCATCTGCCCATTCACTCAGCCTATCCAAATCACCCTGCAGCCTCCAAGCATCCTCCTCACACCTAACTATACCCCCCAGCTTGGTATCATCTGCAAATTTGGAGATGTTGCATTGAATTCCCTCGTCCAAATCATTAATATATATTGTAAATAGCTGGGGTCCCAGCACTGAGCCTTGCGGCACCCCACTAGTCTCTGCCTGCCATTCTGAAAAGGACCCGTTTACTCCTACCCTTATATATCCAAAAATCCCCTGGAACTGGACATTTCCTGCCGTTGATTTTGCTGCAGGATCCGTTCCATCATCCTCTCCATCCGTTCGATGCGCCCTTCATCGTGAGTGAATGGGAGGTCAGAGCCCTCATGCCCGAAGGAACTCCTGAGGCTCCTATCACTGGCCCGTACCTCGTCGAGGTAATCTCGGTGCCGTGACGAAAAGTCGCTACCAGCCGCCTCAGCGGAGCTGTACGACTCCAGCGCGGATCTGCTCATTCGCCTCCTTTTGGATGAGCTAGGTCCGACTGCCTCAAAGGCCATATACGGTGTGAAGTCGGTACCTGCCACCGCAACGTGGTGACCCAACATCCGTGCGGGCTTGCCGCCTGTCCTTCTCCTGGACTCAGGCGACGAACGGTCCCGTCCTGCCGCTATAGGGGGATGCGGTGACCGTGGTGAGACTCCACCTGCATGACTCCTACTGGTTCTGCTAGGTGGTGAGTCTACACTGGCCCTTCCTGGTCTGCCAGTAGACTCGGTTCTCGGTAAGCCACCAGTCCGCAGTCTAGCGGTCTCTGGTGAAAATTCTGCCCTGAAAGGGCTTTGTTGTTGAGCTCTATCCCTGGCTCTTCCACGAGGGCTCGGGGAGAAGTGCCGTACAGCAGCACGTGAAACCCATTTGCTCATTTCAGCCAACGATTCTCTTCCTGTTGGAGATAGTGAAATGGAGTCAGGGTCTACCTGCTCCGGCGCCGTTCCAACGTGCTGTTCTGCGGGTTCCCCGCTTGTACACAGCTGTGTCGGTGGGTCGGGTCCTGTAGTCACAGGGCTCCCCGACTTCCGCGCCTTATTCCCGGCCCGTCTTGCGGGTGCTGTCGTTGTAGAGAGCTCCGGGAATAATGGCCGACGACTCCTTTCGAAAGTCCTGCGGCCTGTACTCCTTTTATCCATATCCCTGTTGAAGAAAACACAGTTCAAACACCAGGGACAACCAGCTCAAGGTTGCCTATACTTACCTGAGCGGTTCTTATGAAGGGCTGGTGGTGAGCCGCGTGACTCACGTGACTCCGAAATGAAATTGATTTCAGACTTGTTGTGGGCAATTAAAGCATTATTTTTGCAATGTGGATTGTCCCGTCTACCTGCGTTGCCATGAGGAGTCTGCTGTATGATTTCCGGTGCTGTTCTGCAATAATCTGACCACGTGGTGATTGTGTCACCATCCCCTGTGTAAACGATGATCAAATAAACATGCCAGAAGTTGAAGTATAGCTAGTGTAGTCATGTAGAAAATATGGTCTCCAATTTGCCCCCAACATGTTCCTATTTACTGAGGGATAAATATTTGCCAGGAAACCAGGAGACCTAGGTATCTCCACTGCACTTTGGTGGTTCACGTTCCAAAATTTATTGTGTCCCAAGAGGACAGAAGGGGCCACAGTTTAACAAATAATC
Organism: Raja brachyura; assembly: GCA_963514005.1. Next base: position 3,382,993 of record OY740811.1, read on the forward strand.
TTTAACCTGGTGAGGCCAATGCTGCAGCAATCCCACATGGCAACAGAGTGTTAGGCTCAACTGTGTGTTCAAATATTAAAATTTGGGATTGTGCCTGAGGGTTTCATTCTGTGTTGAACAAACTGATCAGACGTGTATCGGGCTAGAAACAGACTATCCTTTATTGAAATCAGTAACTTTTAAGTAAACATCAGTGTCTAGTACAACAGTTCATCGAAGTCACTGACACATGGAAGACTCAGTTCTGAAAGCTTCCCTTATATTTATATCAATCGCATTTTTTCCCATTAAAACAATAAACCATTCAAATAACTGATCATTAGAAATATAAAATTACACATTAAATGTACTAACTGTATGTACAATTATAAATTAAATTGCTCCTTTACTTGTCATCTTGACGTGAAAACTCTGCAGTGCTAACATGCATTAGTCCACTCTCCAGATATTTTCAAGTCTGCTAGGTACCTCCACATTGGCCTTACCTCATTCATGGTCTGATGTGCCTTCCCACCCATGTTCTGTCCAGCAATAGCTCTATCGTGGAATCCATACTGTAACTCAAATCCATGCTCATCCTGTGCCTCATATTCTCAATCACCATCTTCTTGGGCATCCTGTCCATGTAACACATGATCTATCCATGTAATCTGACTTCTGTCACTCATTCCCATCATTGCACCACCATTTTATTCACAATATTTTTCCTGAACTGAATCCAAATTCTCGGATTATCAAACCTGAGCTTCTGGACTACTAATCCCAAAAGAGTATTGGATTAATATCCAGTTACATAGAAACATAGAAACATAGAAAATAGGTGCAGGAGTAGGCCATTCGGCCCTTCGAGCCTGCACCGCCATTCAATGTGATCATGGCTGATCATCCAACTCAGTATACCGTACCTGCCTTCTCTCCATACCCCCTGATCCCTTTAGCCACAAGTGCCACATCTAACGCCCTCTTAAATATAGCCAATGAACTGGCCTCAACTACCTTCTGTGGCAGAGAATTCCAGAGACTCACCACTCTCTGTGTAAAGAATGTTTTCCTCATTTCGGTCCTAAAGGAATTCCCCCTTATCCTTAGACTGTGACCCCTTGTTCTGGACTCCCCCAACATCGGGAACAATCTTCATGCATCCAGCTTGTCCAACCCCTTAAGAATTTTGTAAGTTTCTATAAGATCCCCCCTCAATCTTCTAAATTCCAGCGAGTAACCTATGACAATCCAAAAGTTCATCAAAAAATGCAAACTAAATAATGCACCCATTATTATAAATTGAAACCAACTACTATTGGAGCGTCCGTACAAGCTCGAGATAGACCAATAGCGGACCACACTTTTCCAAGGCCTAAGGCACGGGCTCGAATGAGCCAGTTTGAGCCATGACCTGCTTATCAACAGGTGGAGTCAAGGCAAGGGAATCAGGATGGATTATTGGCACTGTTGAATAGGAAAACTGAATTCAACGAGATTACAGCTCGACAAAATACTACCACCAGTAGAAATTCCTACGTATGGCGGAGATCCTTTGGAGTATGAACCTTTCCTTAAGAGCACTAGAGGAGGTTTTAGAGACGAAAGTTAAGGATGAAACAGAGCGCTTACGATTTCTGGTGAAGTACACAAGTGGAAATGTAAAGGTACTTGTTAAAAGTTGTCAGATGGAGCCAGGCGACCAGGGCTATAAAAAGGTGAGAAGATTACTTGAAGAACATTTTGGTGATGAACAGAGGATTGCGAACGCATACATTGAGAAGGCCCATGCTTGGAAAGAAATCAAGCCAGAAGATGAATGTTGCAGCTCGATGAAAAATCTTGGCTACATGGAGGAAATGCATCTTCCGAGTAATATGAGAATCATCATTAACAAGTTGCCCAGAAGAATGAGAAAAAAGTGGAGAGATGAAGCAGGCAAAATACAAGATGAAAGCAAACAAGTAGCCAGGCTACCAGACCTGGTGGAATTTTTCGAAAGAGAAGTACGGTACATGTTAGACTCATAACATGGAACTATTGAACATTGCAGACCACTGCAACTTATAAAGGTTCTACCTTTACCAAAACTAAACAAAGATGAGGGCCTAAGAAAGCAATTTTGCTACCACTATAATACCTAAGAAGACGATAGTTGGAGCCATAGCAGATGCACTGACTATTAAGAAGGGATTTTGTCCATTTTGTGATGAAGTGGGTCACACCATAATGGTGTTGTAAATTTAAAGAGAAGAAATATGAAGAAAAGATGGAATTTTTAAAAAGGAATGGAATCTGCTAAGGATTTCTAAAGAAGGGGCACATGGTAAAAAACTGTAAGTGCCCAATAATGTGTGACAAGTGTAAGCAGAATCATCCTGATGTGCTTCACCCTGCAAAGAAAGGGCCGGACCATACAGAGCAGAAGGAGGAGTCAGCTGCTATTAATACTGTCACCTCGCCTCAAGTAACTGCTCATATTGGGGTCGGGGTTGAAGCATACATTCCTCTATCTTACCAGTACAAGTGAGAAATAGGGAAACACATGTAGTGTTGCAGAGGTATGCATTTCTGGACCACGGAAGTTCAGCTACTTTTTGTACAGAGAATTTGATGAGAAGGCTGGACATTACAGGAGAGAAAGTTAAAATTCAAATGCGTACCATGAATAAAGAGAAAGAATACCCTAGTCATTACATTACAAATATGGAGATATCCAGTTTGGATGAAGATTATGTTATTCCTATTTCAGAAGTTTTTACACATGGAACTATGCCTGTTGCTCGTCAGAATGTACCCAGATGTGAAGATTTAAAGCAATGGCCTTACTTGAAGGATGTCAAAATATCAAAGATAAATTCTGATATTGACTTGCTTATTGGAACGAATGCTCTGAAAGCATTAGAACCTGTACAGATTGTTAGGAGCTAAGGGGATGGACCGTATGCTGTGAAGACCCTACTTGGATGGGTTATCCATGGCTCCTTGAGCAAGAATAACGGAAACTGTAGCCAGTGAACTGCCGTGCTGTTGCTGTTAACCAAATATCTACGGGTAAATTGGAAAAGCTGTAATGAAGCAATATAATCATGACTTCAATGAAAGTACCTGCCATGAATCTGAAGAAATGTCCAGGGAAGAATTAAAATTCTTAGATATTATGAACTATTCAGTTAAGATGATCAATGGACATTATTGTTTGGACTTACCTTTCAAGCAAGAAAGTGTTAATTTGCCGAATAATCGTCATATGGCTGAACAGCGTATTCAGAATTTGAAACGTAAGTTTGTTAAGAACACGAAATTTTAAGAGGAATATACATCCTTCTTACAGGATATGATTGCTAATGGTGATGCCAAAATGGTACCAACGAATGAATTATATCGAGGTGATGGAGAGCTCTGGTACATTCCGCACCAGGGGGTGTATCACTCAAAGGAAGGGACATTGAGGGTGGTCTTTGACTGTGCTGCAGTCCTCAAAGGTACATCGCTTAACGGTGAACTACAGCAAGGCCCAGACCGTACCAACTCACTCATTGGAGTTCTCATTAAATTTAGGCAAGAACCGATTGCTTTAATGGCTGACATCGGATCAATGTTTCATCAAGTGAAAGTAGCTGGTAAACATATTGATTACCTGCGATTCTTATGGTGGCCTGAAGGGGATGTGCAGCAAGATCTTGTTGATTACCGGATGAAGGCACATCTCTTTGGAGCAGTGTCATCTCCAAGTTGTGCGAACTTTGCTTTAAGGAAGACCGCAGAGGATAATAAAGATTATTTCCCAGAGGAGGGAATTTCCACTTTGAAAAATAATTTATATGAAAGTGGTTACGGGACTGTTTCATATTTAAGAATGCAAAATGTTAATAAAATAGTGCATGTTGCATTCTTAATGGGAAAAGCCCGAGTGACACCACTGAAACAAGTGACGATTCCCAGAATGGAACTTACAGCAGCAGTCTTAGCTGTTAAAATTGACATCATGCTGCAAAAGGAACTACAATTTCAACTGGAAGAATCTATCTTCTGGACCGATAGCACTACGGTTCTGAAATGCATCAATAATGAAAACAAACGCTTTGTGACATTTGTAGCAAATAGAGTCTCCTTTGTATTGGGAGCTACTAATGTTTCTCAATGGATATGTTAGCACAAAAGAAAATCCTGCGGACAAAGCCTCTAGAGGACTAACAGCAAATTGCTTTGTAAATAACAGGAGATGGATCAATGGGCCCAAGTTGCTTTGTGAACCAAGCAGAGAATGGCCAAAGCTTGAACTCGGATTGGAAATCTCTGTAAATGATCCGGAAATTAAACAAAACATTTTGGTGAATGTGATTGCTAAAGACTCATATGACAGCGTGAACAATTTAATTACCCACTTTTCATCATGGAATAAATTGATAACTTCGGTAGCCTGGTTTCTGAAAATAAAAACAAGATTATTGCTGGCAGCTCGGACAAGGAGACAAATTACAGAGAGTATCCTGGGAGAGAATCCTGATAAACGGAAAGGAAAGATTCAAGGCCAGATGCAAGTTTTTGAAGCTTCATATGGTGTACAGGGCTTATGTCTTGATGATTACACAAAAAGCTGGAGAATCTCAGCGGGTGCAGCAGCATCTAAGGAGTGAAGGAGATAGGCGACGTTTCGGGTCGAGACCCTTCTTCAGACTGGATGTCTTGATGATCTCCACAAGGAGGAAAATGCAATCATCTCTTTCTGTCAAAGATAGAAATACAAAGAAGAAATATTAACATTGGAAGCTGGAGGACAGGGGGTAAAAATAAACAGTCAGTTGCACAAGCTCGACCCAGTCTGGGAGGAAGGTCTTCTACGGATGGGTGGTCGCCTAAACAAATTGGCAATGCCCGAAAATACTAAACGTCCTATCATTCTCTCAAAGGACTTTTACATAACGACATTATTATTATGACATATTCATGAACAAGTTGGACATGGAGGAAGAAATTATATGTTATCCAAACTTTGTAAAAAATATTGGGTTATCAAGGCTGACTCTGCAGCATCACCAGCTTCTTGGTAGATTGGGAAGAATACTAGAAATCATGCCTGACGTTCGGGGTTTGGTGTGTATGGTTTGTCTTAAAACAACAAACAAAGTTTTAATAAGACCAATAACCAAGTTGTGCTTGCTTGTAGAAGGCGAAAGGTGAAGATGGAAGAGTCGATGAAGAGCCATGATTGCGGATATATAGTGCAAGCTGTTTTTTCCTCATTAGTATTATGTTTCGTATCCCTGCCCGTCACGCGTTAGACCAGGGTCCAATTTCCGACGAGGAGCCACAGGGTTTAATTCCTTGACCTTTTGATTTTGATATATGTATAGCCTTTATTGCCACTTTTTTTAATGTTTATTAGTAATTGCTCGTTAGATACTCGGAACAATTAGGGGCAGGTATGTAGTGGCCATTTGACCTGTTTTGTGCGTCATTGATAATGGCATGTGCCTTTAAATTTTAGACGGCCCGTTATATTGTGGGTGGGATTTATGACGTGTGTTTGGGCATGTTTGGAACTTAGCTGCTTGTGCAGAAGTCTAGTTTTTAGATTAGTTTGCAGAGACGATGGAGCATGTCAATCCTTCGACCATGTCGATGTTACGGAGACACGAGGGGTTTTGTAAGGTTTAAAGTTGCAAGTTGGAATTCAAGGAAGATTGCAGTAACGAGTGGGAAGAAACTTGGATGTATCTTGCTGCTTACCATCAACAATAAAGCATTTATTCAACAAAAGACTGTGTGTTGAAGCTTTATAGAAACATAGAAATTAGGTGCAGGAGTAGGCCATTCGGCCCTTCGAGCCTGCACCGCCATTCAATATGATCATGGCTGATCATCCAACTCAGTATCCCGTACCTGCCTTCTCTCCATACCCTCTGATCCCCTTAGCCACAAGGGCCACATCTAACTCCCTCTTAAATATAGCCAATGAACTGGCCTCAACTACCCTCTGTGGCAGAGAGTTCCAGACACCCACCACTCTCTGTGTGAAAAAAATCCTTCTCATCTCGGTCCTAAAGGATTTCCCCCTTATCCTTAAGCTGTGACCCCTTGTCCTGGACCTCCCCAACATCGGGAACAATCTTCCTGCATCTAGCCTGTCCAACCCCTTAAGAATCTTGTAAGTTTCTATAAGATCCCCTCTCAATCTCCTCAATCCTAGAGAGTATAAACCGAGTCTATGCAGTCTTTGTTCATAAGACAGTCCTGACATCCCAGGAATCAGTCTGGTTCTTCTTATGAGTGAAGAAGCTCTGAAGGTCTCTGAGGAAGCTTGCATGCGTATCAAAGATATTCCCCTTATCCATCATCATCCAAATAGCGGCAAGAGGCCGAGATGGCCTGTTTCCGTGCTGTAATTGTTATAAGAGAATTAGTTTCTCGAAAGATAAGAAAAATCTGCCGCTACACCGATGGTGGGAGAGTCCAGAACCAGGGGCCACAGTTTAAGATTAAGGGGTAAGCCATTTAGAATGGAGACGAGGAAACACTTTTTCTCACAGAGGTGTGAGTATGTGGAATTCTCAGCCTCAGAGGGCGGTGGAGGCAGGTTCTCTGGATGCTTTCAAGAGAGAGCTAGATAGGACTCTTAAAGATAGCAGAGTCAGGGGATATGGGGAGAAGGCAAGAACGGGGTACTGATTGGGAATGATCAGTCATGATCACATTGAATGGCGGTGCTGGCTCGAAGGGCCGAATGGCCTACTCCTGTTCCTATTGTCTATTGTAGGCTAACAAAGTAGTCAAAGTGTTTACAATATATTCGGCATTTCTGATCCGTTTAAAATCAGATAATGACATGACGTTGCATTTGGCTCCAGTGTCGATCTTTGCAACAGTAATTGTGTTGTTGACATGAAGTGAAACTTCAGGGTTGAGTTGCTCGTTAGTGAAGCGGGGTAGGGGTGTGGGGGAAGGGGGAAGGAGGGGTGGGTGGGATGTGAGAGGGGCGGGGCAGAGGTGGAGAGAGGGGGTGGGGGAAGGGGAGAGCGGAGGGGGGGTGAGAAAGGATTGGGTATGGGGAAGGGGATGGGGCAGAGGGTAGGGGGCAAATGGGAAGAGTAGCAAAGAATGGGGCGGGAGAGGGGTAGGGGGAGTGGTGAAACAGGGGGAGGGGTGGGGGGGAAGAGAGCAGTGGGGATGGGGGAGAGAGGGGTGAGGAGAGAGGGAGATGGAGTGGGGGGAAGGGGGGAGGAGGGGGGTGAGGGGTGTGGGATGGGGTGACAGAGGGTGGGTAGGTGGTGGAGGAGGGGGGGGGTGTGGGGGAATAGAGAGGGGTGGGGGAGGAGGGAGAGGGATGGGGGGGAGAGAGGGGGTTGCGGGGGGGAGAGAGAGAGGGGTGAGGAGAGGCAGATGGAGAGGGGGAGGAGAGAGGGGTGGGGGAGGGGGAGAGGAGTGGGGAGGGAGGGGAGGAGGGAGATGGGGTAGGGGGAGAGGATGAAGAGTAGGGGTGAGGGGTGGGGGACAGAGGGGGAGGAGTGGGGAGGGGGAGGGGTAGGGACAGTCCATCTATTCCCCACTCCCTATCACCCCCCCCTCCTCTCCCTCTATTCCTACACTCGTGATCAGACGCTTCGACACAGGGGGCGGGGGGGCTGGAGCAAAGGCATATGTAAATGAGATCCATTCCGATTGGACATCTGTGAGCTTTGGGCATTGTGGCATCGCACGATGGAACATTCGTCAACATTCTATGGGTGAGAAGACTTTTTTTTAACATTTTGAAATTTTTTATGTTTTTACCGAAATTGCAGGGATAGGTTGAATCGAATGTTCTCATTTTACAAGCATTAAGAGGAGGAGGAAAAACACTCCAGGAATATGTAAAAATTGTCTAGTTTTTGCAAATTTCGGAGGAGGAGATTCCAAACGCCTAAAGTGAATATTCGCGGAGTAGAACCCGTGGGAACCAACAGGAGAGTTGTAACTATATGCTGGACCAAGTGCAGACCCGTTGGGTCTGTTCCCCCAACATGTGGTTGTGGGGGAGGAGGGGTGGGCTGTGGGGGACGAGGGGTGGGCTGGGGGGCGGCATGTGGCATCACACACACTATCTACCCCCCGCACAAACGCTAACTACCCACCTTGATATTATATTAATATTATTACTTTGCTCCTTTTACCCCATAACCGCACTATCCACTGATGCATAGCCCCCAACTCGCAGGCACGTCTAGAGAGGCCGGGGGGGGTTAGAGAGTGAGGGCAGAGAGAGAAGGGGGGAGAGGGCGAGCGGGGTAACAGGGAGGGGGGTAAGAGGGAGGGGGGGGTAGGGGGGTGAAGAGGGAGGGGGGAGGGGGTAGGGTGGGGAGGGGGGGAGAGAGGGAGAGGGGGGGAGAGGGAGAGGAGAGGGAGGGGGGTAGAGGGAGTGGGGGGAGAGGAGAGGGAGTGGCAGTACTTTGGGTTTGCAGCGGGGGGGGTGAAGAGGGAGGGGGGTGAGGAGGGGGGGTGAAGAGGGAGGGGGGTTGAAGAGGGAGGGGTGTGAAGAAGAAGGGGGGAATAGGGGGAGAGGGAGGGGGAGAGGGACGGGGGGTGAAGAGGGAGGGGGTGTTAAGAGGGAGGGGGGTAGGGGGAGATGGAGAGGAGAGGGAAGGGGATAGGGGGGGAGGGGGAGGGGGGAGGGTGAGGGGAGAAAGAGGGGGAGATGAAGAGGAGAGGGAGGGGGGGATAGGGGGAGCGGGGGGATAGGGGAGGGGGAGAGGGAGAGGGAGGGGGAGATGGAGAGGAGAGGGAGGGGGATAGGGAGAGCGGGGGGAAAGGGGAGGGGGAGAAGGAGTGGGGGGGGATGGAGAGGAAAGGGAGGGGGTAGAGGGGGTGGGGGTAGAAGAGAGGGAGTGGCAGCACTTTTGGTTTGCTGCGTGAGGGAGGGGCGTGACTTGACTCGCTCCCAGACAGAGTAATGGCCGCCAGGTCCGCCTTCTCATCGTGTGTCCCGCACAACGATAATGGCCGCCATGTTCTAACATCGGGCGGGGGAGAGGGTGACCGGCTGTAACCGGCCGTGACCACCAATGACCTCCCGATCTGCAGAACGCTCGTTCTTTCCAAAGATCCTATAGTCACTATAGGATCTTTGGTTCTTTCTGCGCAATTTGAACAACGAGGGAGTCCAGCTGCGTTGCGCGAGCATACTTGGCTGGGCGCGGGCAGCATGGGGGGGGGGGGGGGGGGTGGAGAAGTGCCGGGCTGCCAAATAGAGAGAGAGAGATAAGCGGCTTCTGACTGTGTAAACCCACAGCTGGAATGAGCGCGCAGGGCTTCACAGGTGATGATCAGGTTCAGCGAGTGAGGAATCGCTGCCCCGAGATCTATAGAACAAAGAAGCTACAGTGGAACACAGCTGTAGATTGTTTGTTCTGCAGAACTTTCTCCATATCTCTGCGCCTTTAATCCACTGCGGTGGGGGGCCTGGATTGGTGGGCATGTTGACGTCAGCAGCTGGTGAGAGCCGTTTAGATTTAAAACATTGAGTTTTATTTTAGTTTTGTCATCAATTTTATTCAACATCTGGGGAAAGAATTGACCAAGGAGTGGATTTCCAAACTCATGATGTAAATCCTTACCGAAATGGTAAAAATGTCCGCATTTTTTAAGAAGGGTCTGAAGAAGGGTCTCGACCCGAAACGTCGCCTATCTCCTTCGCTCCTTAGATGCTGCTGCACCCGCTGAGTTTCTCCAGCTTTTTGTGTAACCCTCCGCATTTTTGAATCTGGTTTTTGAGGAGATACGTTTTACACGCAAAATCTCACACACTCACACTCACACACTCACTCACACTCACACTGCAACTGGAATTGTGCTGTTTCTCTGCTGTATCTCTGAAACTAAAAAGGATGTTTCCACTAGTGAGGGAGTCTCGGACCAGAGGGCACAGTGTCAGAATAAAAGGATTTATCTTTACTAAAGTGATGTTACCCTGACCTTATCACAACTGAAATTGAATCTGGCTGATGTAAAATGTGGAAACAAAGACCTGTAGATGCTGGTTTATCCCAAAGATACACATTGCTGGAGTAACTCAGTGGGTCAGGCAGCATCTCTGGACAAACACGTGATTTAAGATGGAACAAAAGGGTTCTTACCAAAAATATCACCCATCCTTCTCCTGCACAGATGCTGCCTGACCCGCTAAGTTACTCCAGTCACGGAAACGGGCCCTTCAGCCCAACATGCCTCACAGCGCCAGAGACCCGGGTTCCATCCTGACTACGGGTGCTGTCTATACAGAGTTTGCACGTTCTCCCCATGACCTGCGTGGGTTTTCTCCGGGTGCTCCGGTTTCATCCCACACTGCAAAGACGTGCGGGTTTGTAGGTTAATTGCCTTTGGTAATTCAGTAATTGTAAAGCTGCCCCTAGTGTGTGGGATAGTGTGTAGGGAGTGATCACTGGTCGGTACGGACTCGGTGGGCTGAAGGGCCTGTCTCCGTGCCGTATCTCTAAACTCAACTAGTGTACGGGGTGCTCACTGGTCGGTACAGAGTCACCGGGCCGAAGGGCCTGTTTCCGTGCTGTATCTCTAAACTAGTGTACAGGGTGATCACTGGTCGGTACAGACTCACCGGGCTGAAGGGCCTGTTTCTGTGCTGTATCTCTAAACTAGTGTACAGGGTGATCACTGGTCGGTACAGACTCTGTGGGCCGAAGGGCCTGTTTCTGTGCTGTATCTCTAAGCTAAACTAGTGTACCGGGTGTTTGCTGGTCGGTACAGAATGACCGGGCCGAAGGGCCTGTTTCCGTGCTGTATCTCTAAACTAAACTAGTGTACGGAGTGATCACTGGTCGGTACAGACTCTGTGGGCCGAAGGGCCTGTTTCTGTGCTGTATCTCTAAACTAGTGTACAGGATGATCACTGGTCGGTACAGACTCTGTGGGCTGAAGGGCCTGTTTCTGTGCTGTATCTCTAAACTAGTGTACATGGTGATCACTGGTCGGTACAGACTCACCCGGCTGAAGGGCCTGTTTCTGTGCTGTATCTCTAAACTAGTGTACAGGGTGATCACTGGTCGGTACAGACTCGGTGGGTCGAAGGGCCTGTCTCCGTGCTGTATGTCTAAACTAAACTAAAAAGATGTTTCCACTAGTGGGAGAGTCTAGGACCAGAGGGCACAGCCTCAGAATTAAAGGACCTTCCTTTAGGAACGAAATGAGGAGGAATTTCTTTCGCCAGAGGGTGGTGAGTCTGTGGGATTCGTTGCCACAGACGGTGGTGGAGGCCACAAGTCAGTGGATATATTTAAGGCAGAGATAGATAGATTTTTGATTAGTGCGGGTGTCAGGGGTTATGGGGAGAAGGCAGGAGAATGGCGTTAGGAGGGAGCGATAGATCGGCCATGATTGAATGGTGGGGTTGACTCGATGGGCCGAATGGCCTAAATCTGATTCTGTGTGTTATGGTCGTCCCTGACTTAAGGAAATGCAAGCAGCCACTTTGTGCAAAGAGCTTTTAATCAACAGAGGGCAATTATTGTCCCGCAGACAACTACTGCCCCAGGTGAATATCATGATGTGTTCAACAAACATTGATTGGCCACTGGTGGGCGAAGGGTTAATGTGGTCATTGGCTTGATTGGAGCTGATTAGAAAATTGTCAACTGCTGTGTATAAAAGGGGGAGTTGTGGGCCTGTCTGAGTGCAGTTGTCCTGGGCTGTGGATGGGAGCGGTGGTCCTGGGCTGCGGATGAGTGCAGTGGTCCCGGGCTGCGGATGGGAGCAGTGGTCCTGGGCTGTGGGTGGGAGCGGTGGTCCTGGACTGTGGATGGGAGCGGTGGTCCTGGACTGTGGATGGGAGCGGTTGTCCTGGGCTGTGGATGGGAGCGGTGGTCCTGGGATGTGGATGGGAGCAGTGGTCCGGGGATGGGAGCGGTGGTCCTGGGCTGTGGATGGGAGCACTGGTCCTGGGCTGTGGATTGGAACAGTGGTCCTGGGATGTGGATGGGAGCAGTGGTCCGGGGATGGGAGCGGTGGTCCTGGGCTATGGATGGGAGCAGTGGTCCTGGGCTGTCGTAGCGAGCAGTGCTCGGCGTAGAGACAGGGAGTCTGTCTTTGTGTCCAGGGTTTATAATTGTTATATTTTCATGGTGAAATTGGAATTGTGCTGTTTCTCAGAACTATAGGGATGCTTCCACTAGTGGGAGAGTCTCGGACCAGAGGGCACAGTGTCAGAATAAAAGGATGTATCTTTACTAAAGTGAGCTAACCTTATCACAACTGAAATGAAGTCTGGGTGATGTTGAAACAAGGAACTGCAGATGCTGGTTAATACCAAACATAGACACATTGCTGGAGTAACTCAGTGGGCCAGGCAGCATCTCTGGAGAAACAGGAGACTTTGGGTTGGAACAAAAGGGTTCTTACCCAAAATATCACATCCTTTTCCTCCAGCGATGTTGCCTGACCCGCTGAGTTACTCAAGCACATTGTCTATCTGCAATAAAATGTTGATCAGCGATAATTGTTAATGATTGAAGCACAATGTGGAACAAGGAGCAGGAACAGATGCAGGGATAATACAATCCAAGAAGCTGGCACTGGCTTAACAGCTGCGGCCCGCCTGCAGTCCGTCTGCTATTTTAATTTTCTGTCCTGTTTATAGTTGGGTTTGTTTGTTTTGTTAGATTGTGTGTGTGTATGTGGGTGGGGGTAACATGTCTGGGTCTCTTCCTTCTGGCGGGGAGGTGCGACTTTTCTGTCGTATTCCCCGTCTCCGTCTGCGCCGAGGCCTAATGGCGGGGCTGGCGGCCTCGGGCCCCGGGGCTGTTCCAGCAGCAGCAGCGGCGACCCGACTCCTGGAGCGCTTCCAGCAGCGGCAGCGGGGACCCGACTCCGTCCCAGAGCGGTTCCAGCAGCGGCGACGGCAGCAGCAGCGGCGACCCGACTCGGTCCCGGAGCGGAGGCAGTGGCAGCGGCCCGACTACGGGCCCAGTGGACCCCCACGGGTCGCGGAGTTGAACCGGCCCGTTCGCGGAGCTCGGTTGAACCGCGGGACTGACTAATTAGCATCGCCCGGTGGGGTCGCGGTATCTGATGCCTGGATCGCCTCGGCGCTGAGGGAAACAAAGAGGGAAGAGACACAGACTTTAAAACTTTGCCTTCCATCGCAGTGAGGAGGTGTTAACTCACTGTGGTGGATGTTAAATTTGTGTTTATTGTGTGTTCTGTCATATTTATTTATTTATTTTTAATTATATGTATGACTGCAGGGGAACAGAGCTTCGTTCAGACCAAAAGGTCTGAATGACAAATAAGGAATCTAATCTAAAAAATAAGGTAGAATATTGGGCTGAAGGGACCAAGTGAACCCAGTGACCTGGAAAAATAAATATGTTGTGGATTGGAGTAAGGATGTATAAAATTTCCCAAGGAGCTGATCCAATCTGTCTCCAATGTTTGGAGACCCTTTGAAAGTGTGAAGACGAGATTTCTGAGGATATTGCCAAGAATTGTTGTTACTGCCAAGTCAAGCCAGTAGTGCAGCGGATCACCACACGGTGGGAGTGTTGACCACAAACTGGACGGGCCTGCAGTGCAGCGGATCACCACACGGTGGGAGTGTTGACCACAAACTGGATGGACCTGCAGTGCAGCGGATCACCACACGGTGGGAGTATTGACCACAAATTGGAGCCACCTGTTATGTGAATTCACTGCACATTGGGAGCGCTGTCTACAAATTAGATGTAATTGTGCACTTTACTGCAAAATGGTTCTTTATTGGTCTGTGACCCGTTTCCTTTCCCTGTAATACACCCATTGTACAGATGCCAAAGTTTGTAAAACGCCTGAAACCAGCGAAAATTTCGGATGAAAATCAAGGATCTGCAGATGCTGGTTTACAAAAAAAAGTCACAAAGTGCTGGAGTAACTCAGCGGGTCAAGCAGCATCTGTGGAAAACATGGATAGGTGACGTATCACAGAGTGCTGGAGTAACTCAGCGGGTCAGGCAGCATCTGTGGAGAACATGGATAGGTGACGTTTCACAGAGTGCTGGAGTAACTCAGCGGGACAGGCAACATCTGTTGGAGAACATGGATACGTGATGTTTCACAGAGTGCTGGAGTAACTCAGCGGGTCAGGCAGGATGCCTACAGTAAAGAGTACAGGTTTGGTGGGCAACTCTGTGAGGGAGTTCAAGTCGAGTTTATTCATCACATACACATACGAGATGTGCAGTGAAATGCTTGCGGATTGTGCAAAAAAACAAGCAAACTACAAAACAGAATGGAACAGAATCCTAGAAACATAGACAATAGGTGCAGGAGTAGGCCATTCGGCCCTTCGAACCTGCACCGCCATTCAATATAATCATGGCTGATCATCCAACTCAGTATCCTGTACCTGCCTTCTCTCCATACCCTGATCCCTTTAGCCACAAGGGCCACATCTAATTCCGTCTTAAATATAGCCAATGAACTGGCCTCAACTACCTTCTGTGGCAGAGAATTCCAGACTCACCACTCTCTGTGTGAAATTTAAATGTTCTCATCTCGGTCCTAAAAGACTTCCCCCTTATCCTTAAACTGTGTGACCCCTTGTCCTGGACTTCCCCAACATCGGGAACAACCTTCCTGCATCTAGCCTGTCCAACCCCTTAAGAATTTTGTAAGTCTCTATAAGATCCCCCCTCAATCTTCTAAATTCCAGTGAGTACAAGCCGAGTCTATCCAGTCTTTCTTCATATAAAAGTCCTGCCATCCCAGGAATCAGTCTGGTGAACCTTCTCTGAACTCCCTCTATGGCAAGAATGTCTTTCCTCAGATTAGGAGACCGAAACTGTACGCAATACTCCAGGTGTGGTCTCACCAAGACCCTGTACCACTGCAGTAGAACCTCCCTGCTCCGAGACTCAAATCTTTGGTCAAGGAACTTCCATTGAAGTCTATCGGAGGTGAAGCCCAGGGGGCGGCCATCTTAGCTACTGGCAGCCTTCCATTGAAGTCAATGGGAGGTGAAGCCAAGGGGCGGCCATCTTTGATCAGGCCACCCCCATTCAATGGGAGGTGAAGCCAAGAGGCCGCCATCTTAGTTACTGGCAGCTTTCCATTGAAGTCAATGGGAGGTGAAGCCAAGAGGCGGCCATCTTTGATCAGGGCACTTCTATGGAAGTCAATGGGAGGTGAAGCCAGGGGTGGCCATCTTTGATCGGGGCACTCCCATTGAAGTCAATGGGAGGTGAAGCCCAGGGCGGCCATGTTAGGTACTGGCAGTCCATGTTTGTTGACCCTTAAAAGGGGGAATGGGGGGAAATCCGTTTCCAGTCACTCACTTGGACGGAGATTCGTCTTTTCTCACGGTCACATTTCACCTTCCCCCCGCGCGGACTTTTAGCATGGCGGAGCCAGAAGAGAGCCTCTGACCGCCGGCCTGCTGGCGTTAACATGGTGTGTCGTGGTTACAAGATTCACAGTTGGATAAGATGACACAGACACTGAGAATTCTCCAAGATGACGAAAAGCCTTTATTTGCAAACCTCGGCTGGAAAACTCAGAGAAGATACCCGCCCGCCCGTCCGTTCTCCGATTGTTCCCAGATCACCGCAACAGGCTGCTTTTTATTACAGTTTTACAGCCATATCTCCTCTACCTTATCTTGCATGCATATAAAATTATAAAAGGACTGGACAAGCTAGATGCAGGAAAAATGTTCCCAATGTTGGGCCAGTCCAGAACCAGGGGCCACAGTCTTAGAATAATAATAATAATATATTTTATTGTCATTACACATAAGTGCAACGAGATTTGGTTTGCAACTTCCATCCGATGCCATAACTTAATCGACAGATAAAATGTAGGTTTAAATACCTTGAGAACAAGGTTTGTAAAAACGAACATTAGACTAGTAAAATCAACACAGACTGAAGTGCGAGGCCGGGGGAGACAGTCCACGGGGGTGGGGGGGGGGTACTCAGCAGGGCCGGTTCAGAGCCACTATAGCTCTGGGAATGAAGCTGTTCCTGAGAGGTGGTGCGGGCGTAGGCCTTGTAACGTCTGCCGGAGGGGAGTAGTTCGAACAGTCCATTACAAGGGTGAGAGGAGTCTTTATGTATGCTGACGGCCTTCCTGAGGCACCGTGTGTGGTAGATGCCCTCCAAGGCTGGTAGCGGTGTCCGAATAATCTGTTGCGCTCTGTGGACAACGCGCTGAAGAGCTCTCCTCTCCGCTCTGTGCAGCTGAGATACCACACAGAGATGCCATACGTTAGTATGCTCTCTGTGGTGCAGCGGTAGAAGGTCATTTAAGGGGAAGGGGAGGTAATTTAAGACTGAGCTGACAAAAAACTTTTTTACCCTGAAAGTTGTGATTTTATGGAATTCCCTGCCACAGAGGGCAGTGGAGGCCAAATCACTGGATGGATTTAAGAGATAGTTAGATAGAGCTCTGGGGACTAGTGGAGTCAAGGGATATGGGGAGAAGGCAGGCACGGGTTATTGATTGGGGACGATCAGCCATGATATTATTGAATGGCGGTGCTGGCTCGAAGGGCCGAATGGCCTCCTCCTGCACCTATTGTCTATGTGTCTATGCTCCATACACCTCTCGCATCAATCCATCTTCTATTCTGACATTCTCTGCCTCGCCACCATTAACTTCTGACCTTGGTTCAGTCTTATCTAAATTACCTAGACTCTTACACCTCCCCTCATATCTCTCCTTCTATTGCCACCCTTAAATTCCAACTATCACTCGAATCTCCCAGCTGTCACTCTAACTCACTGTATTTTGCCAACCTTGTTTCCCAGCCACAGCTAAAGGTTACACACCATATTATAATGTCACATACCAGCGTATAGGTTGAGGACAAAGATACAAATGTCTTTATTAACAATACCCCGAAGTCTTTTAGGGCCGAGATGAGAAAAACATTTTTCACATATAGAGTGGTGAATCTGTGGAATTCTCTGCCACAAAAGGTAGTTGAGGCCAGTTCATTGGCTATATTCAGGAGGGGGGTAGCAGGATGGTGGGGGGGGGGGGAGCAGGAGGGGTGGAGCAGGAGGATGGAGCATTGGGGGGGCATTAGGGGGGGAGCAGGAGGGGAGGAGCATCAAGGGGGGAGGGGGAGAGCAGGAGGGGGGGAGCAGGAGGGGGGAGCAGGAGGTTTAAAGGGGAGGGCGGCCATTAAAAGGGGAGGGAGGGCGGCCGTTTAAAGGGGAGGGCGGCCGTTTAAAAGGGAGGGCGGGGGGGTAATCGGCAACAATATTCCGGTCCCCAGGGCGGGCGGTGATGTTCACACCACGAGATGTTCACACGATCACATTCAGTCCACGTCTGGTTCCACGCAGACTCTTCAGCTGGTTCCGTCCATCTGCACTGAACTCATTCCTCCCTAGCCTGAAACAAGTCGAGGAATAAAGAGGAAATAAACAGATGAAACAACAGTGTCAATAACAGGGACTGGGACTCCGTAACTCCCTGGTCAATTCGTCCCTTCCCACCCAAACCAGCCGTTTCCCTGGTACTTTCACTTGCAACCGCAGGAGATACCACACTTGTCCCTTTACCTCCCCCCTTGACTCCATCCAAGGGCCCAATCAGTCGTTCCAGGTGCGGCAGAGGTTCACCTGCACCTCCTCCAGCCTCATCTATTGCATCCGCTGCTCTAGCTGTCAGCTGCTCTACATCGGTGAGACCAAGCGTAGGCTTGGCGATCGCTTCAGCCAACACCTCCGCTCCGTCCGCAATAACCAACCTGATCTCCCGGTGGCTCAGCACTTCAACTCCCCCTCACATTCCCAATCCCACCTTTCTGTCCTGGGCCTCCTCCATGTGCAGAGTGACGCCCACCGTAAATTGGAGGAGCAGCACCTCATATTTCACTTGGGCAGTTTACACCCCAGCGGTATGAACATTGACTTCTCCAATTACAGGTGGTCACTGCTCTCTCCCTCTTCCCCCTCCCCTTCCCAGCTCTCCCACAGCCCACTGTCTCTGCCTCTTCCTTTCTTCCCCCCTCCCCCCCTCCCCCCTCCGACATCAGTCTGAAGAAGGGTCTCGACGCGAAACGTCACCTATTCCTTCACTCTACAGATGCTGCCTCACCCGCCGAGTTTCTCCAGCATTTTTGTCCACCTTCGATTTTTCCCGCATATGCTGTGCCTTCTTAAACATATTAATGTTCAGTGTCAGACACCCAGTGAGTGTAAACACAATCTCTCACAGTCTGGGACTTACCGCAGTCTCTGTATTATACAGTCCGGGTTCCTCAGAGCCGCAGACACCAGTTTCACTCCGGAATCTCCCAGGTCGCTGTTTCCCAGTCTAAACACAAACAGACAGAGTAAGGAACAGACGGATACAAACCCCGGCGAGGTTGAGATAGACAACTTCTCCCAAACGGATATTAATGGAAGCGCCTCGGCAAATTATTGAACAAATCTCTGTGGTTGTGGTGTTTGGTGACTTTCACCGTTTATTCTCATTCCCCGACGACCGGATAATGTTCCCCGTGTAGAGAACGGCGGCAACACGCGTGACCCGGGGGAGGGGGGACGTAGTCAACACGCGTGACCCGGGGGAGTGGGGACGGAGACAACACGCGTGACCCGGGGAGGGGGGTGGCGGAGTCGACCATTGGTGACCCGGGGGAGGGGGGGACGGAGTCGACCACTGGTGACCCGGGGGAGGGGGGGACGGAGCCAACACGCGTGACCCGGAGAAGGGGGGGCAGAGTCGACCACTGATGACCCGGGAGAGGGGGGGACGGGGAGGGTAAAGTAGGAAGAGTGCCCCCCCCCACCCACCCTGTGCACAGTGACAGCCGCTCGCTCGGCCCCATAGAAGGGGTGCTGGATGGAATAACAAAATATTGAAACAATTTTACAGTTCAGTGTTAGTGTCAAACGGACAGATACCTCAAGTGCTGACACTTGTGCAGAACCGGTCCCCGCCGCTGGAGACCTTCACACTGAACGCGGCAGCTCCACAGATCGAGGAGTTTGGTTGTATCACAGAGCCTGATGGCATGAGACAGGACCGCACAGTCAATCGGGGTCAGTCCCAGTCCAATGAATGAAAGTGTTTCCACAGATCCCAGTGTCTGCTGAGCCAGTACAGGATTCTGAGACTCAAACAGGTAGTGCATCGTGTTCAGGAGCCTCCGTTTATCAGCTTCACTCACTGCATTTCTAATCTGGCTTTGAACCTCCTCCTTCACCCAGTCAATCACTCGGCAGATTGTTTCATTAGGAAATGGACCCATAAACTCCTCCAGGATCCAAGCTGCCCGTGGGGAGGAGAGACCAGCGACAAAACGGAGAAATACTTCAAATTGCCCGTCTGTCGTGCAGTGGGCTTCTGACAGGAATTTCACGATGTTCCTGGGATCTACAGTCAGGAATTGTGCGAGTGCGGCTATAAACTCTTGGATGGTGAAGTGCGGGAAGGTGTACACCACGCTCCGGGCTGAATCCTCTCTCTCCAAAAGTTCCATCAGGAACCCGGACAGGAACTGGGAAGGCTGCAGATTGTATTTGATCAAATCTCCATCTGCGAACACAATCTTCTTCTCAGCCACTCCAGTGAATGCCATCTGACCAAGCCTCAGTAACACCTCACGGAGGCTCTCAATCTCACGGCCGTGGTTTTTCAGGATGTTGTAAATAAAGTAGCAATATAGTTGCGTGATGGTCTTGGGAACACGCTGCGGGCCCCGGTGTGTTTGTGTGAAGAAGGGGCACAGTGTCAGGCCGAGGATCCAGCAGTAGGAGGGGTTGTGGCTCATGGTGTACAGGATCTCGTTCTCCTTCACGTGTTTGTATTCTGCTGTTGCCACCGACTGATCTTCAAAATACCTGGTGAAATATTCCTTCCGTTCCTCACCAACAAATCCCAGGATTTCAGCCCGGACACTGATCTCTGCCTTTTCCAATACATGTAACGCAGTGGGGCGGGTGGTCACTAGCACTGAACACCCTGGGAGCAGCTTGCGCTGGATTAAACTGTACACAATGTCAGACACTTCACACCACCACTCGGGATCTGGGCACTGGTGCTTAGGTTCTGTGTCTCTCTGACTGTCAGCAAAATCGATTCTGCCTTTGAATTCATCCAGACCGTCGAATATAAACAGCAATCCCTCTGTGTTCTTCCAGACCTCTCCCAGGACATTCTTAAAGTAAGGATACTGCTCCAGAATCAGTTCCCTCAGGGTTACTCTGCAGTTAATAGTTTTCAAATCCCGGAATTTGAAACTGAAGACAAACTGGAAGTGTTGGTATGTTTTCCCCGTGGCCCAGTCATGAACAATCTTTTGCACCATTGTTGCTTTTCCGATCCCCGCGACTCCGGCCACGGCAGACGAACTCCTAGATCGGGATTTCCTCCGGGTAAAGCTGCTGTGGAACAATTGTTCAGTCCTTATTTTTTCCAGTTCTCTCCGGAGACATTCCTCTCTCCACTCTTCATGGTCCCGGCCTCTTGCCAGCAGCTCATGTTCCACCAGTGCCCGATCTCGAACAGTGGAGATGGTTGTGAGCTTTGCGTAGCAATCAAGCAGCTGTAAAACCTTAACCTTCTCGTTCATTAGGATGGTGTTCACACTCAGTGTTTCAGACTGTGCTCGCAGAGTCTCCTTGTGTTTCTGTTGAACATGTTGCATGGCAACATGCAGATAATGTCACAATGTTAGATGACAACTCAAAACTCAACATTACAGTGTGTTAGGACCCATCCAGGAGTGTGTGGGTTACACAGTGTGTCAGGACTCTATCCAGGAATGTGTGGGGATACACAGTGTGTCAGGGCCCATCCAGGAGTGTGTGGGTTACACAGTGTGTCAGGACTCTATCCAGGAGTGTGCGGGGTTACACAGTGTGTCAGGACTCTATCCAGGAGTGTGTGGGTTACACAGTGTGTCAGGACTCTTTCCAGGAGTGTGTGGGGTTACATAGTGTGTCAGGACTTTATCCAGGAGTGTGTGGGTTTATACAGTGTGTCAGGGCCCATCCAGGAGTGTGTGGGGTTACACAGTGTGTCAGGGCCCATCCAGGAGAGTGTGGGCTTCCACAGTGTGTCAGGGCTCATCCAGGAGTGTGTGGGGTTCCACAGTGTGTCAGGGCCCATCCAGGAGTGTGTGGGGTTAAACAGTGTGTCAGGGCCCATCCAGGAGTGTGTGGGGTTATACAGTGTGTGAGGACACTGCCAGGAGTGTGTGGGGCATCACTGCACACACATTCCTCTCCGGGTTTGCACTAGATTTCACAAATCTCTCCCACAACCTGATACATTGCAAAGCCTTGTACATTTAACGCCAGGAGGATTTGAAATAAAGCAGTGTAATGGTTCCAGAGTATGTCAGAGATCGAGTGATCTGGGAACTACTATCGACCTCTTTAGAAACATAGAAAATAGGTGCAGGAGGAGGCCATTCGGCCCTTCGAGCCTGCACCGCCATTCAATATGATCATGGCTGATCATCCAACTCAGTATCCCGTACCTGCCTTCTCTCCATACCCCCTGATCCCTCTAGCCACAAGGGCCACATCTCACTCCCTCTTTTCAATATCGCTAATGAACTGACCTCAACTGTCTTCTGTGGCAAAGAATTCCACAGATTCGCCACTCTCTGTATGAAAAATACTTTTCCCATCTCGGTCCTGAAAGACTCCCCCTTATCCTTAAACTGTGACCCCTTGTTCTGGACTTCCCCAACATCGGGAACAATCTTTCTGCACTTAACCTGTCCAACCCCTTAAGAATTTTGAAAGTTTCTATAAGATCCCCCCTCAATCTTCTAAATTCTAGCGAGTACAAGCCGAGTCTTTCTTCATATGAAATTCCTGACATCCCAGGAATCAGTCCGGTGAACCTTTTTTTTTTAGGAAAAGATGGCGCCTGCCTGCGGCGACTCTTGCGGAGTACCAGGACTGAAAAGAATGACATACAACTTCTATCAACTTACCTGCATCAGGGAAACGGCAGTAATCGGTGCCGTTTCAGACAGGCTGCTTGTGCAGCTGAAAGCGCTGGCAATTTTGCGATCTCCCGCAGCTGCGGGAGCACCGGACTTTAAACTTTCCCACGATGGCTGTGAAATTCCCGACCCGACTAAGGAGCCCAGGTACGGCACCTGGAAACCCGGGATGACCTGGAAACCCGGGATGATCACGAGATATGTGAAGAGAAAGGGACTAGTTAAAACAAATGTTGGTCCCTTGCAGTCAGAAACAGGTGAATTGATCATGGGGAACAAGGACATGGCAGACCAATTGAATACCTACTTCGGTTCTGTCTTCACTGAGGGAGACATAAATAATCTGCCGGAAATAGCAGTGGAACGGGGGTCAAATAAGATGGAGGAACTGAATGAAATCCAGGTTAGCCGGGATGTGGTGTTGGGTAAATTGAACGGATTGAAGGCCGATAAATCCCCAGGGCCAGATAGTCTGCATCCCAGAGTACTCAAGGGGGTCGCCACAGAAATAGTGGATGCATTAGTGATAATTTTTCAAAATTCCTTAGATTCTGGAGTAGTTCCTGAGGATTGGAGGGTAGCTAATGTAACCCCACTTTTTAAAAAAGGAGGGAGAGGGAAAGCGGGGAATTACAGACCAGTTAGTCTAACATCGGTAGTGGGGAAATTGCTAGAGTCAGTTATTAAAGATGGGATAGCAGCGCATTTGGAAAGTGGTGAAATCATTGGACAAAGTCAGCATGGATTTATGAAAGGTAAATCATGTCTGACAAATCTGATAGAATTTTTTGAGGATGTAACTAGTAGAGTGGATAAGGGAGAGCCAGTGGATGTGTTATATCTAGACTTTCAGAAGGCTTTCGACAAGGTCCCGCATAAGAGATTAGCATACAAACTTAAAGCACACGGTATTGGGGGTTCAGTATTGATGTGGATAGAGAACTGGCTAGCAGACAGGAGGCAAAGGGTAGGAGTAAACGGGTCCATTTCAGAATGGCAGGCAGTGATTAGTGGGGTGCCGCAAGGCTCAGTGCTGGGACCCCAGCTATTTACAATATATATTAATGATTTGGACGAGGGAATTCAATGCAAACATCTCCAAATTTGCAGATGATACCAAGCTGGGGGGTATAGTTAGGTGTGCGGAGGATGCTTGGAGGCTGCAGGGTGATTTGGATAGGCTGAGTGAATGGGCAGATGCATGGCAGATGCAGTATAATGTGGATAAATGTGAGGTTATCCACTTTGGTGCAAAAACATGAGGGTAGACTATTATCTGAATGGTGGCAGATTAGGAAAGGGGGAGATGCAACGAGACCTAGGTGTCATGATACACCAGTCATTGAAAGTAGGCATGCAGGTGCAGCAGGCAGTGAAGAAAGCAAATGGTATGTTAGCATTCATAGCGAAAGGATTTGAATATAGAAGCAGGGAGGTTCTACTGCAGTTGTACAGGGTTTTGGTGAGGCCACACCTGGAGTATTGCGTACAGTTTTGGTCTCCAAATTTGAGCAAAGACATCCTTGCCATAGAGGGGGTACAGAGAAGATTCACCAGACTGATTCCTGGGATGTCAGGACTTTCATATGAGGAAAGATTGGATAGACTCGGCTTGTACTCGCTGGAATTTAGAAGATTGAGGGGGGATCTTATAGAAACTTACAAAATTATTAAGGGGTTGGACAAGCTAGATGCTGGAAGATTGTTCCCGATGTTGGGGGAGTCCAGAACAAGGGGTCACAGTCTAAGGATAAGGGGGAATTCCTTTAGGACCGAAATGAGGAAAACATTCTTTACACAGAGAGTGGTGAGTCTCTGGAATTCTCTGCCACAGAAGGTAGTTGAGGCCAGTTCATTGGCTATATTTAAGAGGGCGTTAGATGTGGCACTTGTGGCTAAAGGGATCAGGGGGTATGGAGAGAAGGCAGGTACGGGATACTGAGTTGGATGATCAGCCATGATCACATTGAATGGCGGTGTAGGCTCGAAGGGCCGAATGGCCTACTCCTGCACCTATTTTCTATGTTTC
Source organism: Raja brachyura (assembly GCA_963514005.1). The sequence goes on from OY740811.1 coordinate 3,406,941, forward strand.
TATGTTTCTATGACCTCCAGAGCCGACGGGCTGGATATCCCAGAAGAAATGAAGCTGGAGCTGCGGATTCTGAGGGAATCCCCGTTCGTTACGGAGCTGGAGCTGCCGTCTGTGAGGGAATTCCCGTTCCAGCGCTGGTCCGCAGAAACAGCAGGTACAGGAAACACAGTGCCTGGAAACAAAGGGGAAGCCTCCATTGTGTCCGGAAATGTGGCCGACGGGCAGGACTTCAGGTCATACTGAAGCGCAGGGCACATCAGCCCCGTCTCCCTACTATCCTACTGGCCAATGTACAGTCCCTTGAAAATAAAGTGGAGGACTTAAGGGCAAGGCTGCTTTATCAAAGGGAGCTGAGGGAATGCTCTGTGTTCTGTTTCACAGAGACATGGCTCACCCCCAGGTCCCCAGACTCAGCAGTCCAGCCTGAAGGGTTCTCCATCCACTGCATGGACCGTACACTGGCTTTGGGGAAAGGGAGAGGAGGGCGTGTCCGCCTCATGGTCAACTCTGCGTGGTGCTCAGACGTGGCAGTCCAGTCCAACACCTGCTCTCCACACCTCGAACATCTGGCGATGAAGTGCCGTCCCTTCTACCTACCGAGGGAATTCACCTCCATCATCCTGACCGCGGTCCACATCCCACCCCAGGCAGACGTCCGTCTGGCACTGGAGGAGCTGCACGCCGTGGTCAACAAACACCAGACGTCTTACCCCGAGGCATTTACCACCATTGCTGGGGACTTCAATAAGGCAAACCTAAAGAAATAATTCCCCAACTTCCACCAATATGTCTCCTGCTGCACCAGAGGACCAAACACCCTTGACCACTGCTACACCACCATCAAGAATGCCTACCGCTCTATCCCTCGCCCTCACTTTGGTAAATCCGACCATACCGCGGTGCTGCTTCTTCCTGCCTACAGGCAGCAATTTAAGAGCGCACCCCCAGAGGTGAGGACAGTACAGAGCTGGTCGGGGGGGGGGGGGGGCAGAGGAACAACTACAGGACTGTTTGGAGTCTGTAGACTGGGCAATGTTCAAGGACTCGGCAACGGACTTGAATGAATACGCCACAGTCGTTACAGACTTCATAAAGAAATGTGTGGAGGACTGCATCCCTACAAAAACCTTCCGAGTGCTTCCCAATCAGAAACCTTGGATGAACTTTGAGATCCGCACTCTTATGAAGGCCAGACACCAGGCATTCATGTCTGATGACACAGTGGTCTACAAGAAGGCCAGATACGACCTTGGTAAGGCCATCAAAAAGGCCAAAAGGGAGTTCAGCTCCAAGCTGGAGGATGAGACAGATGTTCGGCAGCTGTGGCGGGGACTGAATGCAATTACCTCTTACAAGGCGAAACCAGGAGGCAGCTCGAATGTCGGCGATACATCACTCCCTCATGAGCTCAATGCACTTTACGCACGCTTTGATAGGGAGAACACCGATGTGCCTTCCTGAGCCCCCATTCGCTGTGGTGGTATTTCAGTCTCAGTCACAGAGGCCGACGTCAGAGGGGTGAACCCACGAAATCCTTCAGAGGGGTGAACCCTCGAAAAGCATCTGGACCTGATGGCATACCTGGTCGTGTTCTAAAAACCTGTGCGGACCAACTGGCTGGAGTTTTTACGGACATTTTCAACCTGTCACTTCTGAGGTCTGAGGTTCCCACCTGCTTCAAAGGGCATCAATAATACCGGTGCCCAAGAAGAGCAAGGTGACGTGTCTCAATGACTATCGACCTGTGGCACTAACGCCTGTGGTGATGAAGTGCTTCGAGAGGTTGATCATGACGCAAATCAACTCCTACCTCGACAAAAATCTGGACCCACTGCAGTTCGCTTACCGCCACAACAGGCTGCTATTTATTGACTACAGCTCGGCATTTAACACAATCATCCCCTCCAAGCTTGTTATCAAACTCGCAGAACTGGGTCTCTGCGCATCCCTCTGCAATTGGAACCTCGACGTCCTCATTCACAGACCACAGTCTGTTCGTATTGGTGGAAATGTGTCAGACCCAGGCACGTGCCGTGAGTAATTACTCAGGGTAGGCACTCAATCCGCTTAAAAAAAAAATTAAACCGCGCATGCGCATATTGTTCTCCCCGTTAAATAAATACATAATTAAAACCAGTGACATTTCAATTTGCCCAAGGCTTCCTAGTGCTGGACCAATTGGTGGGACAGTTCCTTTCACAGCGTGTGGAGAGTCTGTGCCGGGGTAAAGTTGTGGGGAGGGCACGATTGTTGAGAAGGAGGGTGTCGGGGATACAGCCAGCGCTGGAAAGGACACAGAGAACATTTACGAGGAAGGTGCCAGGACTAGAGGGTCTGAGCGATATATAGTGGCTGTAGGCTGGACATGTGATGAGCAATGGTGAAAATCGCAAGAAAGTACTTATCACAAAGTACTGGAATCTTCACTCACTCACCGCTGCCGCAGTTCTCCGGGCGCAAAGCCACACACTGTAGCTGGGGATAGAAGCAGCTCGGGGAGCGGCCACCGGGACACGACAGCAGACCTGGCCGCCACTTCAGCGCCTTATAACCATATAACCATATAACAATTACAGCACGGAAACAGGCCATCTCGGCCCTTCAAGTCCGTGCCGAACAACTTTTTTCCCTTAGTCCCACCTGCCTGCACTCATACCATAACCCTCCATACCCTTCTCATCCATATGCCTATCCAATTTATTTTTAAATGATACCAACGAACCTGCCGCCACCACTTCCACTGGAAGCTCATTCCACACCGCTACCACTCTCTGAGTAAAGAAGTTCCCCCTCGTGTTACCCCTAAACCTCTGTCCCTTAATTCTAAAGTCATGTCCTCTTGTTTGAATCTTCCCTATTCTCAAAGGGAAAAGCTTGTCCACATTAACTCTGTCTATCCCTCTCATCATTTTAAAGACCTCTATCAAGTCACCCCTTAACCTTCTGCGCTCCAGAGAATAAAGACCTAACTTATTTAACCTATCTCTGTAACTTAGCTGTTGAAACCCAGGCAACATTCTAGTAAATCTCCTCTGTACCCTCTCTATTTTGTTGACATCCTTCCTATAATTGGGCGACCAAAATTGTACACCATACTCCAGATTTGGTCTCACCAACGCCTTGTACAATTTTAACATTACATCCCAGCTTCTATACTCAATGCTCTGATTTATAAAGGCTAGCATACCAAAAGCTTTCTTTACCACCCTATCTATATGAGATTCCACCTTCAAGGAACTATGCACGGTTATTCCCAGATCCCTCTGTTCAACTGTATTCTTCAATTCCCTACCGTTTACCATGTACGTCCTATTTTGATTTGTCCTGCCAAGGTGTAGCACCTCACATTTATCAGCATTAAACTCCATCTGCCATCTTTCAGCCCATTTTTCCAACTGGCCTAAATCACTCTGTAGACTTTGGAAATCCTCTTCATTATCCACAACACCCCCTATCTTGGTATCATCTGCATACTTACTAATCCAATTTACCACCCCTTCATCCAGATCATTGATGTACATGACAAACAACAAAGGACCCAACACAGATCCCTGAGGCACCCCACTAGTCACCTGCCTCCAACCCGACAAACAGCCATCCACCATTACTCTCTGGCTTCTCCCATTCAGCCACTGTTGAATCCATCTTGCTATTCCTGCATTTATACCCAACAGTTGAACCTTCTTAACCAACCTTCCATGAGGAACCTTGTCAAAGGCCTTACTGAAGTCCATATAGACAACATCCACTGCTTTACCCTCGTCAATTTCCCTAGTAACCTCTTCAAAAAATTCAAGAAGATTAGTCAAACATGACCTTCCAGGCATAAATCCATGTTGACTGTTCCTAATTAGACCCTCTTTATCCAGATACTTATATATATTATCTCTAAGTATCTTTTCCATTAATTTGCCCACCACTGAAGTCAAACTAACCGGTCTATAATTGCTAGGTTTACTTTTAGAACCCTTTTTAAACAATGGAACAACATGCGCAGCACCCCAATCCTCGGGGACTATTCCCGTTTCTAATGACCTTCTGCTGGCCCGCTCACCTTTGGCAGTGCTCTCCGTCGGAACACCTGTCACCTGCCGTTCACCGACTTCGCTCATGTCAGCGACTTCCTGCAAATCCTTAAATTCCCACAGCCGAGTAACCTCAATCACGCTCTCGGAATTTAAGGACATGAGTGAGGCCAGTGAGCGGCAGGAGAGAGGTTTTTAGACGGAGAGCTGCCAGAGGTGAGCGGGGACCGGCAGAATGAGCTAAGGTGGCGGCTCGTTCCGCTGTCAGGCCCGGCGGCCGCACAGCCACCCGAGCTACTTCTCTCTCTCTCCCTCCCCCCGGCCTCAGAGCGGTGTCATTCCACGCCTCCGTGCAAGGGACGTCGCAAGTGGATGCCCACGACCCCTCATTCATAACATTCGTGCCCTCCCCGCAACTTTACCCCGGGCCAGTCTCCCCAAATGCTGTGAAAGGAGCTCTCCCCAACCCCCCCCCCCCCCCAACCCCCACACCGGGAATCACAAAATGTACTTACCACATCATTGGTACACGGCAAACCATGGTTGAAAACCCCGCCAAGAAACTTGCGTTGCGCACAGACTGATGCACATGCGCAGTATGATGCTGCTCATGCGCTGTGCTGCTAAGGCAGAATTTCTGCTGCCTTCATCCCCGATTGTCATTGACGGCTTCAGGCAGCGCTGACGGCACATGGGCTGCACAGAGCTTCCCGTGTCACAAGCGCTGCGGATGAAAGGCACGGAGAATTATGCCTACCTAAGAGATCGGTCTCTTACATAGGCATAATTCTCCCATCCTTTTACTATTTATATTTAATAATTGCCATTTCATAATTTTAGTCAGGGTAGGCAGTGCCTACCTTGCCTACCCTGACGGCACGTGCCTGCCGGTGACGTTCACACCACGAGATGTTCACACGACCACACTCAGTCCGCGTCTGGTTCCCTGCAGACTCTTCAGCTGGTTCCGTCCATCTTCACTGAACGTATTCTCCCACAGCCTGAAACAAGTCGAAGGATAAAGAGGAAATAAACAGATGAAACAACAGTGTCAATAACAGGGACTGGGGTTAATATTTCAACAACACTTACAGAACAAAATCGCAGGAGAAAGAAGCCCGCGGATGGATGGATCCCCTGATATTTTATCACATTAAACATTAACACAAACACTCACCGGATCAGCTTCAGACTCGGGAGGTTCAGCATGAGGCGGCGGAGAGCGGGGACACAACGGTCTGTGAGGGAGTTGTGTGTCAGGTACAGCACCGTCAGTGAGGGGTTTGTACTGAGAGCGGAGACCAGATCCTCGGCTCCAGAATCTGTGAGACCGACACTGTCTAGCCTGGAGATGAGAGAGAGAGTGAGGGTGAGGGACAGAGAGAGACAGGAGACGGTGCAAATCCCCAGTGTTTATCAGTGACACAATTACTGATCATATTAATGTTCAGTGTCAGACACCCAGTGAGTGTAACCACAATCTCTCACAGTCTGGGACTTACTCCAGTGTCTGTATTTTACAGTCCTGGTTCCTCAGAGCCCCAGACACCAATTTCACTCCGGAATCTCCCAGTTTATTCCAACTTAGGTCCAGCTCTGTCACCGTGTGGTTTGTACTGAGAGCGGAGACGAGATCCTCGGCTGCAGAATCTGTGAGACCGACACTGTCCAGCCTGGAGATGAGAGAGAGTGAGGGTGAGGGACACAGAGAGACAGGAGACGGTGCAAATCCCCAGTGTTTATCAGTGACACAATTACTGATCATATTAATGTTCACGGTAAACAGAGATACTGGAGAAACTCAGCAGGTGCCGCATCTATGGAGCAAAGAAATAGGTGAAGTTTCGGGTCGAGACCCTTCTTCAAACTGATGTGGGGGTGAGGGGGGGGGAGAAGAAAGGAAGAAGCGGACACAGTGGGCTGTGAGAGAGCTGTGAAGGGGAGGGGAAAGAGGGAGAAAGCAGGGACTACCTGAAATTGGAGAAGTCAATGTTCTACCTCTACCTCCGCTACATCGACGATTGCATTGGTGCTCCCTACTGCACCCACACACAACTCACTGACTTCATCCATTTCATTACTAACTTCCATCCGGCACTCTCATACACCTGGACCATTTCTGACATCTCCCTACATTTCTAAACTTCACCATCTCCATCGCAGGTAACAGACTACTGACCGACATCCACTATAAACCCACTGACTCCCACGGCTCTCTGGACTACACTCCTTCCCACTCTGCTTCCGGTAAGGACTCCATCCCCTATTCCCAATTCCTCCGTCTACGCCGCATCGGCTCCCAGGATGAGATGTTCCACACCAGGGCATCGGAGATGTCCTCATTCTTCAGAGAACGGGGGTTCCCCTCTTCTGCTATAGATGAGGCTCTCATAGAAACATAGAAACATAGAAAATAGGTGCAGGAGTAGGCCATTCGGCCCTTCGAGCCTGCACCGCCATTCAATGTGATCATGGCTGATCATCCAACTCAGTATCCCGTACCTGCCTTCTCTCCATACCCCCTGATCCCTTTAGCCACAAGTGCCACATCTAACGCCCTCTTAAATATAGCCAATGAACTGGCCTCAACTACCTTCTGTGGCAGAGAATTCCAGAGACTCACCACTCTCTGTGTAAAGAATGTTTTCCTCATCTCGGTCCTAAAGGAATTCCCCCTTATCCTTAGACTGTGACCCCTTGTTCTGGACTCCCCCAACATCGGGAACAATCTTCCAGCATCTAGCTTGTCCAACCCCTTAAGAATTTTGAAGGTTTCTATAAGATCCCCCCTCAATCTTCTAAATTCCATCGAGTACAAACCGAGTCTATCCAATCTTTCCTCATATGAAAGTCCTGACATCCCAGTCCTCTCACCAGCGTCTCTTCTATACCCCGTAACTCTGCTCTCACTCCCCATCCCCCCACTCGTAACATGGACAAAGTCCCCCTTGCCCTCACCTTCCACCCTATCAGCCGTCACATTCAACAGATAATCCTCCGACATTTTCGCCCCCTCCATCGGGATCCCACCACTGGCCACGTATTCCCACCTCCTCCCCTTTTGGCTTTCCGCGGAACCACTCCCCCCGTAACTCCCTGGTCAATTTGTCCCTTCCCACCCAAACCACCCCCCCCCCCGTAACTCCCTGGTCAATTTGTCCCTTCCCACCCAAACCACCCCCTTCCCTGGTACTTTCTCTTGCAACCGCTGGAATTGCTACACTTGTCGCTTTACCTCCCCCCTTGACTCCATTCAAGGCCCCAAGCAGTCGTTCCAGGTGAGGCAGAGGTTCACCTGCACCTCCTCCAACCTCATCTATTGCATCCGCTGCTCTAGGTGTCAGCTGCTCTACATCGGTGAGACCAAGCGTAGGCTTGGCGATCGCTTCAGCCAACACCTCCGCTCGGTCCGCAATAACCAACCTGATCTCCCGGTGGCTCAGCACTTCAACTCCCCCTCCCATTCCCAATCCCACCTTTCTGTCCAAGGCCTCCTCAACGGCCAGAGTGAGGCCCGCCGTAAATTGGAGGAGCAGCACCTCATATTTCACTTGGGTAGTTTACACCCCAGCGGTATGAACATTGACTTCTCCAATTTCATTTCGGAGTCACGTGAGTGACTTCGTGAAGAGCCCGCCGGCGCGCATGCTCGACATATCGTCGTATCGCGTTGCTGCGACGGCTGGCGGTGGAGCGCGCTCCTTGCCAGCCCTTCATAAGGGAACCACTGAGGTAAGTATCCTACCTTAAGTTGGTGGTCCTTGTTGTATTGATTTGTTTCTTGCAGCAAGGACATGGATGGGAGTTCCAAGGGCCGGAGGACGTCTGGACGAGGTCGCCGGTCAGCAGTCCCGGAGCCATTGATATCGGCGGTACCTGTAGCGCAGGCCGGGTCACAGGCGGGAATATCGGTAAGCCCTGTGTTTACAGGTCCGGATCCGCCAGCACACCACAGTTCGGAGGAGTTCGACGAGGAGGAGTGTGGTGTGCCGCCAGAGCAGGAGGATCCTGCCATGGCAGTCAGGTCGTCAGCAGGCTTGCTGGCGACCTCGAGCAGAGGGGTGCGTGCAGCTGCACGGCCCTTTTCACTCAGCCCTCCGAGTAGGGGAAGGGCAGGAGCCCGGAAGCCTAACCCTGTCGGGGCTAAGGCTTTGCCTGCCGCCGAGGAGCGGTCAGGTTCCAGGGCGGGACCCGGGGCGTCTGTGAGGTCCAGTCGACGCCCCCCAACTCTCGACGCAGGGACGGGTCGGTTGGGTCGGGTCTCGTCACGGTCGCCGAGTCCCCCATGGATGGGTGAGCGAGACCATGCGTCGGCGAGGTCCACGACGTGGGCAGCCGGCAAGCCCGCGCGGGCATCAGGTATCCATGCTACGGCTGGTGCCGACACCGCGCCGCAAGTGCCCTTAGTGGCAGCGGCTTCAGCTCCCGCTAAACGGAGGCGGTTGAACACGCCCGCGCGGGAATCGCGCAGTTTCGCTTCGGCGGCTGTTAGCGACGACTACCGGCACCGGGTGGGCCTCGATGAGGTGCGGGCCGATGATAGGGGCCCCGGCAATTTCTCAGAGCCGGAGGACTCCGACCACCCGAGTGTTCAGGGTGAAGGGCGTATTGACCGTATGGAGCGGCTGCTGGAGCTCCTGCTTCACGGTCAACAGCAGCAAGCGTCCAGCAGCGACAGGCACAGGGCTGTTTCATCAACTTCCACCATCATCCTGGAGCAGCAGGATGAGGAGGTTTTGGTTGATCCCATACCACCTCCGTCAGATTTACCAGCGGATGAACTTCTCGATGTGGCCACTAAGTTCGCGGCCCCACACACGTCTGGGCTTCCCCTGAACTCGAAATTGGCAGCCACAGTGGACTTCCTCAACAACCATCAGCTCCAGGAAGAAGTTCTCATTCAGGCCATGAGCCGTCACAAGGCTCCATCCAACTGCAACTCCCTCAACGTGCCTGTGGTCAATTCGCCGATATGGGGCAACATCAGTGCGGCTATCCGTCAACAGGAGCTGAAACTTCAGCGGATCCTGAAGCTCCTCACGGCCGGTATTACCGCCTTTGTGCGGTCGGATGATGGGGATGAATTAAATTTGGATCAGGAGGATGCTCTGGCTCTATTGTGCGCAACTCAACATGAGATCAATGGGTTCCGCAAAAGCAGCATCCGCCCGGCGCTCAAACCTAAGTTTGCAGGGTTGTGCAAACCACCGCCGCCGCCGCCGCCCCGTCAGCTCTTTGGAGAAGATCTCTCGAAGAGGGTCAAAGAGCTTGACGAACAAGCCAAAACGGTGGGACTCATGCGCTCTCACAGTGCCCCCACGCCGTCGGGCTCGAAAGCTCCGCTTGTTCGTCCACGAGGGTCTGCCAGCACCTCTACAAGGACCTACCCTCCAGCTCCACCCCGTTACCAACAGCCCCAGCAGCAGGGGGCTTTTTTTAGGACAAGGTCGGCAGAAACCCTGGTGGAAGATGAGGACGCCGCGCCCTCAAGCCAACCCAGCACCTCCATGTCCACCCACACGTGTCAAAGACCGCCGGTAACCACGGAGGTGAGGCGGTCTGGTTCTCTCTTTTCCCTTTGTCTAACCTCACATGTTGGTGGGCGCCTTCGGTTCTTTTTGGGTGCATGGGGTGATATTACTCGTGACGAGTATGTGTTACAAAATATTCAGGGTCATAAAATTGAGTTTCTTAATGGGGACATTCCTCCATCCCAGCACAGGCCTGGTCGAACATTTACACTGTCTGCTGCAGAACAGGCAGCAGGCTATAAGGACATTTTGAGGCTAGAACAGAAGGGAGTGATAGAGAAAACGGTTCATGAGCCAGTTGAATTTGTTTCTAATATATTCACTCGACCAAAGAAGGATGGAGGCTGTCGAGTCATTATTGACCTGACTCGTTTAAATACTTTTGTAACATATACTCATTTCAAAATGGACACTTTTGAAACAGCCAAATCATTGATTTCACATGGTTGCTTTATGGCATGCATTGATTTACAAGATGCGTACTATTCTGTATCCATTCAAAAATATTATAGGAAGTTTCTGAAATTTATCTGGATGGGTCAACTCTGGCAATATAGGGCTTTGCCAAACGGGCTTACCACAGCCCCTAGATTATTCACTAAATTGGTGAAACCAATTATGGCTTATTTACGACAACGACACCATATAGTAATGGCCTATTTAGATGATATCTTAATTGTCGGCCACACCCTGGAATTGGCTGAACAGGGAGTTGCAGCTGCTGTCAATATATTTCAGCAGGTGGGGTTTATTGTCCATCCAGCAAAATCAAAGTTCTGCCCTTCCCAGGTAATACATTATCTGGGGTTTACGGTGGACTCTATTCGCATGAGGGTCACCATACCAACTAATAAGGTTGAGGAGGTCACCCAGGTGTGTCAAGGTTTAATCTGCGCTAGTATACCATCGATTCGACATACAGCTACAGTAATTGGCAAACTTGTAGCATTGTTTCCGGCAGCCCGATATGGGCCTTTGCATTATCAGAGTTTGCAAAGAGCCAAGATCGCTGCGTTAAAACAGCACGCTGGTCATTATGATCGACCAATGCAGCTGCCGCCCGAAGCGAAGGATGAGTTACGATGGTGGGTACGTCACATTAGTAACTCATTTAAGCCTATTATTGGGGCTAATCCGGTGGTATACTTGCAAACTGATGCGAGCTCTTATGGCTGGGGAGCTACGGATCATCACTCTAGTTGCGGGGGCAGATGGGATACCCTTGAGGCTACTATGTTGTTGTCACAAGGGATAAACTATTTGGAGCTACTTGCAGCATTCCACGGACTTCGTGCTTATTGTTCCAAGCTTTTTGGAGCACATGTCCGTCTCCAAATAGACAACACCACAGCGGTGGCATATTTAAACCATATGGGCGGTACCAGGTCAGTTTCGTGTGATAAATTGGCCAACTCAATTTGGCTCTGGTGTGTTCAAAGAGACATTTGGATTTCAGCTACCTATTTGCCAGGTGAGCTTAATACTGTGGCGGACACCAGGTCACGCAAGTTTAATGACAATATTGAATGGATGTTGCATCCTGAAATTTTTGCCAAAGTCACAGCCAAATTTGGGAAACCGGATATTGACCTTTTTGCGTCACGGTTGAACCATCAGGTACCAACATACGTCTCGTGGGAACCAGATCCTGGGGCTATGGCGCTAGATGCATTCTCGCTGGACTGGGGGAATTGTTTTTCTATGCATTCCCCCCGTTCTGCCTCATCAGTCGGGTATTACGAAAGATTCAGATGGATGCAGCCAAGGGCATCCTTATTATACCCGACTGGCCTACACAGCCGTGGTATCCGGTGGTCTTTGACATGCTCAGTGAGCCTTGGGTCCTTTTGAAGGGTCGCCCAGAATTGGTTACTCACCCTGTCTCAGGGGAGCCACATCCCTGCCATGGCTATTTAAATTTGTTGGCTTGCAGGTTTTGAACAGGCCGTTAGTCCAATACGGCCTCTCAGCTCGGACCATGGATACCATTGGGGCGTCGTGTCGAGAGTCAACAAGGCGAAGATACCGCTCACATATCAAGAAGTGGGAAGCCTACTGCAGCCGCTCTCGCATCACGTACGATGACGTGACTATAACCGACGTCCTGGAATTCCTCGCAGGGTTGCACCATGATGAACACTTAAGTTACAGTGCCATCAACAGCGCCAGGAGCGCGCTGTCATTCTACCTCAAGATTGAGGTGGGATCCAACAGGCTAGTGTCCAGACTCATGCGGGGTATATTCAATATGAATCCGCCTACACCACGCTACAATATCACCTGGGATGTCAGGGACGTATTAACCCTGCTCAGGACGTGGTCTCCCATGGAAGGGCTCCAGCTGGACAAACTCACCATGAAGCTGGTGATGTTACTAGCGCTGACTTCAGCACAGAGGGTACAGACACTGCATAAACTACGTGTCGACAGCATGATGTCTACCCCTACAGAAGTAGTCTTCTTTGTTGATGAGCTACTAAAGCAGCATAGACCTGGGTGCACAGGGCTGCAGCTGAAGTTCCCGGCATACCCCGCAGATGCTAGGCAGTGTTTAGCCTCACATATCCGTCACTATGTCAAGGTGACGGCATGCATCAGAGGAATGGAGAGATACCTGCTTGTCACTCATAAGAGACCTCATCATCGAGTGACAGTCCAGACGATATCCAGGTGGCTCCGGGTCGTCTTGGGTAAGTCAGGTATCGACACTAATGTGTTCAAGTCTCATTCCACCAGGGCTGCATCGACGTCAGCGGCGAGGATTATGGAGGTGCCTATGGACCATATTCTCGCCACAGCAGGATGGGCTAATGAAGCTGTGTTTCAGCGATTTTATAACAAGCCTGTTGCTGCTCCTCTACAGTTCGCGGAAGCCGTGCTGAATGCAGGTCAAGAACGTGGAGGTGTCCCCGCATGAGGGTTTTTTGATTTGTTGTTAATAAATATGGTCTTGTTTTGCAGTATGAACTATTTGAGCAAGTTTGTTCCTCCCATCCATCCCTGCTAGTGGTGTGTCAGCATGGACGTGGTCCAGGGCGTGTAATCACAGAAGCTTTGAAGTCTTCACGAAGTCACTCACGTGACTCCGAAATGAAATAGTAAGATTGAACGAGAACTTACCAGTTCGAAGGTTGATCGTTATTTCATGAGGAGTCGCGGTGAGGGATTTCGTGCCCTCCACGCCCAACCCTCAATCACCTTCACCTGGTAATTTGAGTCTCTTTCATCTTACTATGCCAAGTCATTTCTGTTACTGGTTTCTGTGATTCCACACCGCTACTTTGAAGAATGTCGAGCATGCGCGCCGGTGGGCTCTTCACGAAATCCCTCACCGCGACTCCTCATGAAATAACGATCAACCTTCGAACTGGTAAGTTCTCGTTCAATCTTACTATTTCAGATAGTCCCTGCTCTCTCCCTCTTTCCCCTCCCCTCCCAGCTCTCCCACAGCCCACTGTCTCCGCCTCTTCCTTTCTTCCCCCCTCCCCCCCTCACCCCCGACATCAGTCTGAACAAGGGTCTCGACGCGAAACGTCACCTATTCCTTCACTCTATAGATGCTGCCTCACCCGCTGAGTTTGTCCAGCATTTTTGTCCACCTTCGATTTTTCCCGCATCTGCTGTTCCTTCTTAAACATATTAATGTTCAGTGTCAGACACCCAGTGAGTGTAAACACAATCTCTCACAGTCTGGGACTTACCGCAGTGTCTGTATTATACAGTCCGGGTTCCTCAGAGCCGCAGACACCAGTTTCACTCCGGAATCTCCCAGTTTATTCCCACTCAGGTTCAGCTCCGTCACCGTGTGGTTTGTACTGAGAGCGGAGACGAGATCCTCGGCTCCAGAAACTGTGAGACCGACACTGTTCAGCCTGGAGATGAGAGAGACTGAGCGTGAGGGACACAGAGAGACAGGAGACGGTGCAAATCCCCATTGTTTATCAGCGACACAATTACTGATCATATTAATGTTCAGTGTCAGACACCCAGTGAGTGTAAACACAATCTCTCACAGTCTGGGACTTACCGCAGTGTCTGTATTTTACAGTCCGGGTTCCTCAGAGCCGCAGACACCAGTTTCACTCCGGAATCTCCCAGGTCGTTGTATCCCAGTCTAAACACAAACAGACAGAGTAAGGAACAGACGGATACAAACCCCGGCGAGGCTGAGATAGACAACTTCCCCCAAACGGATATTAATGGAAGCGCCTCGGCAAATTATTGAACAAATCTCTGTGGTTGTGGTGTTTGGTGACTTTCACCATTTATTCTCATTCCCAGACGACCGGATAATGTTCCCCGTGTAGAGAACGGCGGCAACACGCGTGACCCGGGGAGGGGGGACGGAGTCAACACGCGTGACCCGGGGGAGGGGGGGACGGAGTCGACCACTGGTGACGCGGGGGAGGGGGGGCGGAGTCGACACACGTGACCCGGGGAGGTGGGGATGGAGTCGACACGCATGACCCGGGGGAGGGGGGACAGAGTCGACCACTGATGACCCGGGGGAGGGGGGGGGGGGACGGGGACGGGTAGGGTAAAATAGGAGAGTGCCCCCCCCCCCCCCGCGCAGAGTGACGGCCGCTCGCTCGGCCCCATAGAAGGGGTGCTGGACGGGATAACAAAATAGTGGAACAATTTTACAGTTCAGTGTCGGTGTCAAACGGACAGATACCTCAAGTCCTGACACTTGTGCAGAGCCGGTCCCAGCCGCTGGAGATCTTCACACTGAATGCGGCAGCTCTCCAGATTGAGGCATTTGATTGTATCACAGGGCCTGATGACATGAGACAGGACCGCACAGTCAATCGGGGTCAGTCCCAGTCCACTGAATGAAAGTGATTCCACAGATCCCAGTGTCTGCTGAGCCAGTACAGGATTCTGAGACTCAAACAGGTAGTGCATCGTGTTCAGGAGCCTCCTTTGACCATACTCACTCCCTGCATTTCTAATCTGGCGTTGAACCTCCTCCTTCACCCAGTCAATCACTCGGCAAATTGTTTCATTAGGAAATGGACCCATAAACTCCTCCAGGATCCAAGCTGCCCGTGGGGAGGAGAGACCAGCGACAAAACGGAGAAATACTTCAAATCGCCCGTCTGTCGTGCTGTGGACTTCAGACAGGAATTTCACGATATTCCTGGGATCTACATTCAGGAATTGTGTGAGTGCGGCTACAAACTCTTGGATGGTGAGGTGCGGGAAGGTGTACACCACGCTCCGGGCTGAATCCTCTCTCTCCAAAAGTTCCATCAGGAACCCGGACAGGAACTGGGAAGGCTGCAGATTGTATTTGATCAAATCTCCATCTGTGAACACAATCTTCTTCTCAGCCACTCCAGTGAATGCCATCTGACCAAGCCTCAGTAACACCTCACGGAGGCTCTCAATCTCACGGCCGTGGTTTTTCAGGATGTTGTAAATAAAGTAGCAATATAGTTGGGTGATGGTCTTGGGAACGCGCTGCGGGGCCCGGTGTGTTTGTGTGAAGAAGGGGCCCAGTGTCAGGCCGAGGATCCAGCAGTAGGAGGGGTTGTAGCTCATGGTGTACAGGATCTCGTTCTCCTTGACGTGTTTGTATACTGCTGTTGCCACCGACTGATCTTCAAAATACCTGGTGAAATATTCCTTCCGTTCCTCACCAACAAATCCCAGGATTTCAGCCCGGACACTGATCTCTGCCTTTTCCAATAAATGTAACGCAGTGGGGCGGGTGGTCAGTAGCACTGAACACCCTGGGAGCAGCTTGTGCTGGATTAAACTGTACACAATGTCAGACACTTCACACCACCACTCGGGATCTGGGCACTGGTGCTGAGGTTCTGTGTCTCTCCGACTGTCAGCAAAATCGATTCTGCCCTTGAATTCATCCAGACCGTCGAATATAAACAGCAATCCCTCTGTGTTCTTCCAGACCTCTCCCAGGACATTCTTAAAGTAAGGATACTGCTCCAGAATCAGTTCCCTCAGGGTTACTCTGCAGTTAATAGTGTTCAAATCCCGGAATTTGAAACTGAAGACAAACTGGAAGTGTTGGTATATTTTCCCCGTGGCCCAGTCATGAACAATCTTTTGCACCATTGTTGTTTTTCCGATCCCTGCGACACCGGCCACGGCAGACGAACTCACAGATCGGGATTTACTCCGGGTAAAGCTGCTGTGGAACAATTGATCAGTCCTGATTTTTTCCAGTTCTCTCCGGAGACATTTCTATCTCCACTCTTCATGGTCTCGGCCTCTTGCCAGCAGCTCATGTTCCACCAATGTCCGATCTCGAACAGTGGAGATGATTGTGAGCTCAGCGTATCGATCAAGCAGCTGGAAAACCTTAACCTTCTCGTTCATCAGGATGGTGTTCACACTCAGTGTTTCAGTCTGTGATCGCAGAGTCTCCATGTGTTTGTGTTGAACATCTTGCATGGCAACAGGCAGAAGGACACAATGTTAGATGGCTCAACACAAAACTCAACATTACAGTGTGTCAGGACCCATCCAGGAGTGTGTGGGGGTACACAGTGTGTCAGGGCTCTATCCAGGAGTGTGTGGGTTACACAGTGTGCCAGGGCCCATCCAGGAGTGTGTGGGTTACACAGTGTGTCAGGGCCCATCAAGGAGTGTGTGGGGTTACACAGTGTGTCAGGGCCCATCCAGGACTGTGCGGGGTTACACAGTGTGTCAGGACTCTATCCAGGAGTGTGTGGGGTTACAGTGTGTCAGGACACTATCCAGGAGTGTGTGGGGTTACACATTGTGTCAGGGCCCATACAGGAGTGCGTGGGTTACACAGTGTACCAGGACTCTATCCAGGAGTGTGTGCGTTACCCAGTGTGTCAGGACCCATCCAGGAGTGTGTGGGGTTACACAGTGTGTCAGGGCCCATCCAGGAGTGTGTGGGGTTGCACAGTGTGTCAGGGCCCATCAAGGAGTGTGTGGGGTTGCACAGTGTGTCAGGTCCCATCCAGGACTGTGTGGGGTTACACAGTGTGTCAGGACTCTATCCAGGAGTGTGTGGGGTCATAGTGTGTCAGGACACTATCCAGCCGTGTGTGGGGTTACACATAGTTTCAGCGCCCATCCAGGAGTGCGTGGGGATACACAGTGTGTCAGGACTCTATCCAGGAGTGTATGGGGATAGACAGTGTGTCAGGGCCCATCCAGGAGTATGTGGGTTACACAGTGTGCCAGGACTCTATCCAGGAGTGTGTGGGGTTACACAGTGTGTCAGGACTCTATACAGGAGTGTGTGGGGTTACACAGTGTGTCAGGACTCTATCCAGGAGTGTGTGGGGTTACACAGTGTGTCAGGACTCTATCCAGGAGTGTGTGGGGTTACACAGTGTGTCAGGACTCTATCCAGGAGTGTGTGGGGTTACACAGTGTGTCAGGGCCCATCCAGGAGTGTGTGGGGTTACACATTGTGTCAGGGCCCATCCAGGTGTGTGTGGGGTTCCACAGTGTGTCAGGGCTCATCCAGGAGTGTGTGGGGATATAGTGTGTGAGGTCACTGCCAGGAGTGCGTGGGGCATCACTGCACACACATTCCTCTCCGGGTTTGCACTAGATTTCACAAATCTCTCGCACAACCTGATACATTGAAATGCCTTGTACAATTAACGCCTGGAGGATTTGAAATAAAGCAGTGTAATGGTTCCAGAGTATGTCAGAGATCGAGTGATCTGGGAACTACTATCGACCTCCTTAGAAACATAGAAAACAGGTGCAGGAGGAGGCCATTCGGCCCTTCGAGCCTGCACCGCCATTCAATATGATCATGGCTGATCATCCACCTCAGTATCTCGTACCTGCCTTCTCTCCATACCCCCGGATCCCTCTAGCCACAAGTGCCACATCTAACTCCCTCTTAAATATAGCCAATGAACTGGCCTAAACTGCCTTCTGTGGCGCTGGTCCGCAGAAACAGCAGGTACAGGAAACACAGTACCTGGAAACAAAGGGGAAGCCTCCATTGTTTCAGGAAACGTGGCCGATGGGCAGGACTTCAGGTCATACTGAAGTGCAGGGGACATCATCCCCGTCTCCCTACTATCCTACTGGCCAATGTACAGTCCCTTGAAAATAAAGTGGAGGACTTAAGGGCAAGGCTGCTTTATAAAAGGGAGCTGAGGGAATGCTCTGTGTTCTGTTTCACAGAGACATGGCTCACCCCCAGCTCCCCAGGCTCAGCAGTCCAGCCTGAAGGGTTCTCCATCCACTGCATGGACCGTACACTGGCATTGGGGAAAGGGAGAGGAGGGTGTGTCCGCCTCATGGTCAACTCTGCGTGGTGCTCAGACGTGGCATTCCTGTCCAACACCTGCTCTCCGCACCTCGAACATCTGGCGATGAAGTGCCGTCCCTTCTACTCACCTCCATTATCATGACCGCGGTCCACATCCCACCCCAGGCAGACGTCCGTCTGGCACTGGAGGAGCTGCATGCCGTGGTCAACAAACACCAGACGTCTTACCCCGAGGCATTTACTACCATTGCTGGGGACTTCAATAAGTCAAACCTAAAGAAATAATTCCCCAACTTCCACCAACATGTCTCCTGCTGCATCAGAGGACCAAACACCCTCGACCCCTGCTACACCACCATCAAGAATGCCTACCGCTCTATCCCTCGCCCTCACTTTGGTAAATCCGACCATACCGCGGTGCTGCTTCCTCCTGCCTACAGGCAGCAATTAAAGAGTGCACCCCTAAAGGTTAGGACCGTACAGAGCTGGTCGGGGGGGAGGGGGGGGGGGGGTGGGGGGGGGGGGCAGAGGAACAACTACAGGACTGTTTGGAGTCTGTAGACTGGGCAATGTTCAAGGACTCGGCAACGGACTTGAATGAATACGCCACAGTCGTTACAGACTTCATAAAGAAATGTGTGGAGGACTGCATCCTTACAAAAACCTTCCGAGTGCTTCCCAATCAGAAACCTTGGATGAACTTTGAGATCCGCACTCTTATGAAGACCAGACACCGGGCATTCATGTCTGATGACACAGTGGTCTACAAGAAATCCAGATACGACCTTGGTAAGGCCATCAAAAAGGCCAAAAGGGAGTTCTGCTCCAAGCTGGAGGATGAGACAGATGTTCGGCAGCTGTGGCGGGGACTGAATGCAATCACCTCTTACAATGCCAAACCAGGAGGCATCTCGAATGTCGGCGATACATCACTCCCTGATGAGCTCAATGCATTTTACGCACGCTTTGATAGGGAGAACACCGATGTGCCTTCCCGAGCCCCTATTCGCTGTGATGGTATTTCAATCTCTGTCACAGAGGCCGACGTCAGGAAATCCTACAGAGGGGTGAACCTTCGAAAAGCATCTGGACCTGATGGCATACCTGGTCGTGTTCTAAAATCCTTCTGAGGTCTGAGGTTCCCACCTGCTTCAAAAGGGCATCAATAATACCGGTGCCCAAGAAGAGCAAGGTGATGTGCCTCAATGACTATTGACCTGTGGCACTAACGCCTGTGGTGATGAAGTGCTTCGAGAGGTTGATCATGGCGCAAATCAACTCCTACCTCGACAAAAACCTGAACCCACTTCAGTTCGCTTTCCGCCACAACAGATCAACAGTGGATGCGATCTCGCTGGCTCTCCACTCCGCTCTGGACCACTTGGAGATCAAGAACTCATATGTCAGGCTGTTATTCATTGACTGCAGCTCGTAATTACTCAGGGTAGGCACTCAATCCGCTTAAAAAAACATTAAACCGCGGATGCGCAGATTGTTCTCCCCGTTAAATAAATAAATAAATAAAACCAGTGACATTTCAATTTGCCTTAGGCTTCCTAGTGCTAGACCAATTGGTGGGACAGTTCCTTTCACAGCGTGTGGAGAGTCTGTGCCGGGGTAAAGTTGTGGAGAGGGCACGAGTGTTGAGAAGGAGGGTGTCGGGGATACTGCCAGCGCTGGAAAGGACACAGAGAACATTTACGAGGAAGGTGCCAGGACTAGAGGGTCTGAGCGATATATGGAGGCTGTAGGGTGGACATGTGAGGAGCAATGGTGAAAATCGCAAGAAAGTACTTATCACAAAGTACTGGAATCTTCACTCACTCACCGCTGCCGCAGCTCTCCGGGCGCAAAGCCACGCACTGTAGCTGGGGATAAAAGCAGCTAGGGGAGCGGCCACCGGGACTCGACAGCAGAACTGGCTGCCACTTCAGCGCCTTCTGCCGGCAGGAGAGAGGTTTTTAGACGGAGAGCTGCCAGAGGTGAGCGCGGACCGGCAGAAGGAGCTAAGGTGGCGGCTGGTTCCGCTGTCCGGCCCGGCGGCCGCTCAGCCGCCCGAGCTGCTTCTCTCTCTTCCCCCACCCGGCCTCAGAGCGGTGTCATTCCACGCCTCGTGCAAGGAACGTCGCAAGTGGATGCCCCCGACCTTTCATTCATAACATTTGTGCCCTCCCCGCAACGTTACCCCGGGCCAGACTCCCCAAACGCTGTGAAAGGAGCTCCCCCCCCCACCCCCCAAACACCGGGAAATACGGTATTTAAAAAAAAATCACAAAATGTACTTACCACATCTTTGGTACACGACAAACCATGGGTGAAAGCCCCGCCAAGAAACTTGCGTTGCGCATGCGCAGTAGACTGATGCAATGCGCAGTATGATGCTGCGCATGCGCCGTGCTGCAAAGGCAGAATTTCAGCTGCCTTCAGCCCCGATTGTCACTGACGGCACAATGGCTGCACAGACCTCCGCGTGTCACAAGCGCTGCAGATGAAAGGCTCGGAGAATTATGCCTACCTAAGACATCGATCTCTTAGATAGGCATAATTCTCCCATCCCTTTACTATTTATATTTAATAATTGCCATTTCATAATTTTAGTCAGGGTAGGCAGTGCCTACCTTGCCTACCCTGACGGCACTTGCCTGGTCAGACTCGATAACAATCAGCACGGGAGCACCTCAAGGCTGCGTGCTCAGCCTCCTGCTGTACTCACTCTATACTCATGACTGCGTAGCAGGTCATAGTGCGAACTCCATCATCAAGTTCGCTGACGACACCACTGTTGTGGGACGTATCACTGATGGGGATGAGTCAGAGTATAGAAGAGAGATCGAGCGACTGTCCATATGGCGCCAGCACAACAACCTGGCCCTCAACACCAGCAAAACCAAGGAACTGATTGATGACTTTGGAAGGAGTAGGATGGGGACCCACAGTCCTGTTTATATCAACGGGTCGATGGTTGAAAGGGTCAAGAGCTTCAAATTCCTGGGCGTACACATCTGTGAAGATCTTTCCTGGTCCGAGAACACAGATGCAATTTATTAAGAAAGCTCATCAGAGCCTCTACTTCCTGAGAAGATTACGGAGAGTTGGTCTGTCAAGGAGGACGCTCTCTAACTTCTGCAGGTGCACGGTAGAGAGCTTGCTGACCGGTTGCATCGTGGCCTGGTTTGGCAATTTGAGTGCCCTGGAGAGGAAATGACTACAAAATGTAGTAAACACTGCCCAGTCCATCATCGGCTCTGACCTTCCTTCCATCGAGGGGATCTATCGCAGTCGCTGCCTCAAAATGGCTGTCAGCATCATCAAGGACCCACACCACCCTGGCCACACTATTCTCCCTGCTACCTTCGGGTAGAAGATACAGGAGCCTGGGGACTGCAACGACCCGGTTCAGGAATAGCTACTCCCCCACAGCCATCAGGCTATTAAACCTGGCTCGGACAAAACTCTGAACATTAATACCCCTCCCTCTATTATTTGCACTTTATTAATTTATTAATTAATGTGCGTATTTACGTATATAATTATAGTCAATGCCTACTATGTTCTGTTCTGCTATGCAACAAAGAATTTCATTGTCCTGTCAGGGACACATGACAATAACGTATTTTGACTTTGACTTGACTTCTCTGTACCCTCTCTATGGCAAGAATGTCTTTCCTCAGATTTGGAGACCAAAACTGAACGCAATACTCCAGGTGTGGTCTCACCAAGACCCTGTACAACTGCAGTAGAACCTCCCTGCTCCTATACTCAAATCCTTTCGCTATGAATGCTAACATACCATTCGCTTTCTTCACTGACTGCTGTACCTGCATGCCTACTTTCAATGACTGGTGTACCATGACGCCCAGGTCTCGTTGCATCTCCCCTTTTCCTAATCGGCCACCATTCAGATAATAGTCTACTTTCCTGTTTTTGCCACCAAAGTGGATAACCTCTCATTTATCCACATTATACTGCATCTGCCATGCATTTGCCCACTCACCCAGCCTATCCAAGTCACCTTGCAGCCTCCTCACAGCTAACACTGCCCCCAGCTTCGTGTCATCCGCAAACGTGGAGATGTTGGACTCAATTCCCTCATCCAGATCGTTAATATATATTGTAAATAGCTAGGGTCCCAGCACTGAGCCTTGCGGTACCCCACTAGTCACTGCCTGCCATCCTGAAAAGGACCCGTTCACTCCTACTCTTTGCTTCCTGTCTCCCAGCCAGTTCTCTATCCACATCAATACTGAACCCCCAATACCGTGTGCTTTAAGTTTGTATACTAATCTCTATTGTGGGACCTTGTCGAAAGTTTTCTGAAGGTCCAGATATACCAAATCCGCTGGTTCTCCCTTATCCACTCTATTAGTTACATCCTCGAAAAATTATATAAGATTCGTCAGACATCATTTATCTTTCATAAATTCATGCTGACTTTGTGCAATGATTTCACCACTTTCCAAATGTGCTGCTATCCCATCTTTAATAACTGACTCTAGCATTTTCCCCACTACCGATGTCAGACTAACTGGTCTGTAATTCCCCGTTTTCTCTCTACCTCCCTTTTTAAAAAGTGGGGTTACATTAGCTACCCTCCAATCCTCATGAACTACTCAAGAATCTAAAGAGTTTGGAAAAATTATCACTAATGCATCCACTATTTCTGTGGCTACTTCCTTAGAGTACTCTGGGATGCAGCATATCTGGTCCTGGGGATTTATCGGCCTTTAATCCATTCAATTTACCCAACACCACTTCCCGGCTAACCTGGATTTCACTCAATTCCTCCACCTGATTTGACCCCCGGACCCCTGCTATTTCCGGCAGATTATTTATGTCTTCCTTACTGAAGACAGAACCAAAGTAGTTATTTAATTGGTCTGCCATGTCCTTGTTCACCATGATCAATTCACCTGTTTCTGACTACATGGGACCTACATTTGTTTTAACTTATCTTTTTCTCTTCACATATCTATACAAACTTTTGCAGTCAGTTTTTATGTTCCCTGACAGTTTTATTTCATAATCTATTTTCCCTTTCCTAATTAAGCCCTTTGTCCTCCTCTGTTGGACTCTGAATTTCTCCCAGTCCTCTGGTAGGCTGCTTTTTCTGGCTAATTTGTATGCTTCATCTTTTGTTTTGATACTATCCCGGATTTCCCTTGTTATCCACGGAAGCACTACCTTCCCTGATTTATTATTTTACCAAACTGGGATGAACAATTGTTGTCGTTCATCCATGCAGTCTTTAAATTCCTTCCATTGCACATCCACCGTCAACCCTTTAAGAATCAATTGCCAGTCTATCTTGGCCAATTCACGTCTGAAAGTTACCTTTCTTTAAGTTCAGAACCCTTGTTTCTGAATTCACAATGTCACTCTCCATCCTAATGAAGAACTCAACCATATTATGGTCACTCTTGCCCAAGGGGCCCCGGACAACAAGGCTGCTAACTAACCCTTCCTCATTACTCAATACCCAGTCTAGAATAGCCTGCTCTCTCGTTGGTTCCTCTACATGTTGGTTTAGAAAACTATCCCGCATACATTTCAATAAATCCTCTTCTTCAGCACCCCTGCCAATTTGATTCATCCAATCTATATGTAGATTGAAGTCACCCATTATAACTGTTTTACCTTTGTTGCACGCATTTCTAATTTCCTGTTTGATGCCATCCCCAACTCCACTACTACTGTTAGGGGGCCTGTACACAACTCCCACTAGCGTTCTCTGCCCCTTAGTGTTTCGCAGCTCTACCCATATCGATCCCACATCCTCCAAGCTAATGTCCTTCCTTTCTATTGCGTTAATCTCCTCTCTTTGGTTGTGCTCGGACTATCCTAGATCGGACTTTTCTCTTTTTACCTTGCACTAAACTAAACGTTATTCCCTCATAGTTTATCTGTACTGTAAATGGCTGGATTATAATCACGCGTTGTCTTTCTGCTGAAGTGATAACACGCAAGAAAAGCTTTTCACCGTATCTCAGTACGTGTGAAAATACACTAAACTAACCTGATTCTACAGACAAAGAAGCAATCCGCAGTGAATCCCCGTGTCAGTCAGTCTATAAATTGCTTAGCCTTTCATCTTCTGATTTCCCATTCTGCAAAGCTCTGAACAGTTTCAGTATGACATCAATTCTAACAAGTCATTGGTGTGAAATGTACATTTCAACACTCACCTTCCATATGAGAGGGTAATTCAGTTAAACCTCTGATGATGTTCATGTATTCTTGTGGATCAGGACCTGTTCAAATCAACGAGCATTCATTAAACCAAACTTGAATAACATTGTTAACTCCAGCGTTTCAATGTGATATTCGGTTCATTGTGTTGATTTACCGTACCGAGCTCCTGGATTTCTTTCAGTATTTTGTTCAGCTTTGGTAATTCATTCTGCATTTTCACAAAGGATTCCCACATCACCCGCCGGGGCCAATTGCCTTTTTCCATCACCAGACTGAGGAAGAGTGTGGAACTGTCTCTGCGGTTTCCCTTTACCACGAGCTCAGCGACACTCTGTGAAGAACAATAATTAATATATAGGGAAGTGACTGAGACAATGCTAATGGGGAGGGAATTGATGGGATATTCCGGTAGTTTTGAGCATAGTGGCAGGCATTGGATTGCCTCTTCATAACCCATGACACTGTGCTGACAAACTGTGTACTCCCAGAGCCCTGACAGTGTGAAACTCACTTCACAGCTGGCAGTGTCCGAGAACACAGCAGAGTACAGCACGGGAACAGGCCATTCAGGCCAATGATGGCTGTGCTGACATTGATGTGAAATTAATCCAATTCCTGTTGGCATCACATGGACGGTACCCGACGTGGCGTCAAAGGACGAGAAGCCGAAGCAAAGAAGTGGAAGCCAAATAGCCGAATGGAAACAAATCCGAAACACCAACGAACCGAAAGGGCGGGACGACTAAAAGCCAACGAACCCAAAAGGCAGCGTCTCCTAAAAGCAAACTCACCCAATGCCGCGCTGCTGAAAAGTCAAATAATGGACATGACGTCGCCGGGGGGGGGGGGGAGCGGGACTTGTCAGTGATTGTTCCAGATCCCCGCGTCCATCACATCACTGACCGGTGGAGACGGGAGGCTGGGGGTCATTTTCACACACAAGCCATTATTTGACTTTTCAGCCGAGCGGCAATCGGTGAGTTTGCTTGCAGGCGACGCAGCCGTTCGGTTAGGTGGCTTTTCATCGTCCCGCCCTCTCAGTTCGTTGCTGTTTCGGTTTTGTTTCCACTTGGCTATTTGGCTGAGACTTCTGGTCCTTCGACACCACGTCCACACATACATTGGACTGAATCCCACTGGTAATGGATGCGTCCAGTCCAACCTGCAATTCTTCCTGCTCTGCGTTTTGGAGCAATTATGTTCTTTCAGCAATATTCTTACCCTCTGTAAGCCTGCATTCACTCATTGACCAGATAACATTTTATTTCTATACCTACCCCAGTTTTACCCGATCACAGACATCCCTGTCTTGCACACTTCCCGCAGCTCATCCCCTCCTTTCACTGCACATTAACTCGGCTTCTCTTCCCACAGATGGGTAAATAACTGACGTTGTTTATATTGTAGATTGTAGCTAATGTACTTTTGTTTATTTTATTTGTCAATTGAATTATAAGCGAACAGTTCAATGTATTGGAGTAATTCAGCAGGTCAGACAGCATCTCCATAAACAGAGTTCTGTTGTGCAGTACATTGTGTGTTTTTGTAAACCAATATCTGCAGTTCCTTGTGCTCATGCCCAATGCCCTATGTGGTTTAATGAACTGAACTAAATATGACCAATGAAACCGATGACACTTGAGAAGTATTATCGTTTCTGATTCTGGT
Source organism: Raja brachyura (assembly GCA_963514005.1). Next base: position 3,432,593 of record OY740811.1, read on the forward strand.
TTACAAGTTTATTTCCCTGACCGTTGTGCTAAGATGCATGTGTAGGAAGAACAGCTGGATCAGAATGGAACATTCTCACAAATCCCCAGGTCACAGGTTGTATTCCTGATACCACATCTACAGGACACAAACTGATCAGAGATCAGTGACTCCATTACAATTTTCAACACATGCAGTGCGAGGTGAGTGGGACCACATTGGTCACTCTTCCCCCCTCGATGCCGTCAGTTCTGTGACAGGAAACATAACTCACCGTGATGCTTCCACTTACCACGTGTTCTCGTTCACTGAAATATCCCTGCCGTCTCATCATGAGGCCGAGACTTTCAACCCCTTCTTCAATCGCCTGTTTCAGTCGCTCCCGATAGAATTTTGTCAGCTGGAACAATTGGAAGTCGTTGCACTGTGTCAGGAGCTCAAAGAATGCAAGAGTTAGATCTGTGTATTCAAAGAGAGAAATTAAACACCATCTGAATCAGTCCCCTTGGCAACCCTCATCCTGACTGTTCCTGCCCCCTAATTACAATGATCAAACAGAACAGTGCAGACTACACAGAGACCAAACACAAAAGTTGCCACGTTTCACGCACCATCTTATAGTCTTCACTTTCTCAGAAAGCCTCTCCCTAGTCACTGCATTCATGTACATCTGAATCTTCAATGAGGATGATTCATCGCCTCTACAATCACTCTCTCTGTCCTTTCAACTACTGCCTGCAGATGTTAACATCCTCTCATCTCTGACCCCTCTCACCCTGGCCAAACTCTTTGAATCACTTCTCTCTGGAAGGCGACTCCGGACTGTCAAAGCTGCCACAGCCAGACATAAAAACAGTTTTCATCCACGAGTAGTTGCTCTACTCAACAGCCAAAAATCTGTAGCCTTCCTTTGATCTGGTATTTTGTTGGTTCACATGCTTTATCAATGGTGTTTTATCATTAATGTCTTATTATTATTAATGTTTAGTGTTTTCTGAGTCATTCGTAACTGTCACTGTATGTCATGTTGTTACTTGTGGGCGGAGCACCAAGGCAAATTCCTTGTATGTGAATACTTGGCCAATAAATTTACTTACTTTCTCAGTCCCTTCCTTAATCGCCAATCCTTCTGACCTGTGGACCATGCATTAGATACAAACCAGATATCAAGACAAGATTTATATTGTGAAGAATTCTGCAACACACCTGTGTCTGTCCTTGTTGTTGAGGTCACTGGAGCCGCAGTCCTGTTTCCAACTTCAGCCGTGGTGTGGATAGGTGTTACCATATTCTGCTGCTCTGCAGTAACCCGAATAATAATAGTGGGATTAGACAATGATTGAGACAAGAAGGAAAATATATCCAAGTGAACCGTGAACCACTATCCAACACGATCAATCTCCTGGTGTTGGGGGTGGGACGGGTAGGTTTCGGGAGGGGGGAGCGGCGTGGAATGACAACAAGTCAAAAGTCAAAGTCAAGAGAGTTTATTGTCATGTGTCCGTGACAGGGCAATGAAATTCTTGATTTGCTTCAGCACAACAGAACATAGACGGCATTGACTACAGAACAGATCAGTGTGTCCATACACCATTATATACGTAAATACACACATGAATGAATAAACTGATAAAGTGCAAATAACAGATAATGGGATATTAATGTTCAGAGTTTTGTCCGAGCCAAGTTTAATAGCCTGATGGTTGTGGGAAGTAGCAATTTGGACGTTGCAGTCCTCAGGCTCCTGTACCTTCTATCTGAAGGTAGCAGGGAGATGAGTGTGTGGCCAGGGTGGTGTGGGTCCTTGATGATGCTGCCAGCCTTTTTGAGGCAGCGACTGTGGTAGATCCCCTCGATGGAAGGAAAGTCAGAGCCGATGATGGACTGGGCAGTGTTTACTACTTTTTGTAGTATTTTCTTCTCCAGGGCACTCAAGTTGCCGAACCAAGCCACGATGCAACCGGTCAGCATGCTCTCTACTGTGCACCTGTAGAAGTTAGAGAGAGTCCTCCTTGACAAACCGACTCTCCGTAATCTTCTCAGGAAGTGGAGGCGCTGATGTGCTTTCTTGATAATTGCCCCTGTGTTCTCGGAACAGGAGAGATCTTCACAGATGTGCACGCCAAGGAATTTGAAGCTCTTGAACATTGAACCAGAAACTAAACTGAATCAGCCATTTCCATCCTGTAGCCTGGTGGGATAACAGTATTGAAACCTTGCACTGAGCCACTCGCGTCTTCACATTTAAACCTTTCCCCATGTACCACAAGGGACACGTCAAGAGATGTTGCAGCTCCTACACCATCCAGGAGAACACTGACCACTTGCCTGGCAGCCCATTCACTTGGATAAATGGGTCAATAACTAGACCGATGCTGCAAAGGCCAGCGCTGGCTCTCCCGGCTTTGCAGCCTATATTAATGACACGGATAAAAGGACTTCACAGTTTAGCAGGGCACTTGAAAATATGGCGCGGATTGTTTGGAGCATCACAATAAGCTGATTGAGCAACTAATATAAAGGCAAGATAGCGAATTGACCATGAAAGGAAGCAGAGGGTGAGGATGGAAGTTTGTTTTACAGACTGCAGGCCTGTGACTAGTGATATTCCCCAGGGATCTTTGCTGGCCCATTGCTGTTTGTGGTTTCTATTAAATATGTGGATGAGAACACAAGGCATAATTATCAAATGTTGCAAAGGGATCTTCATCCGTTGGGCTGAGGAATGTTGAATGGAGTTTAATACAGATAAGCACAAGGTGTTGCACTTGGGGAAGTCAAAGCAGGACAGGAGCTCAGTGAATGACTGGGCTCATCAATCACAATATTGAGTGTAGAAGTCGGGACGTTATGTAACAGGAGTACAAGACTTTGGCCAGGTCACATTTAGTGAATCGTGTTCAGTTCTGGACACCATGTTATAGGAAAGATGTTACCAAACTGGAAAGGGTGCGGAGAAGATTGAAGAGCAAGTTGCCAGGACTCCAGGTCCTGAATTACATTTGGAGAGGTTGAGCATGCCAGGACTTTATACTGTGGAGCGCAGGAGGACGAGGGATGATCTTATTGAGGTAGATAAGTTTGTGAGGGGAGTGGATAGTGTCTTACACCCAGAGGAGGAGAATGAAGAACCAGAGAACATAGATTTATGGTTAGAGGAGAAAGACTTAGGAAACTGGCGGCGACCATTTTCACACAGAGCGTGTTGGACAGATGGATCGAGCTACCAGAGGAGGTAGTTGAGGCAGGAGCTACCACAACATGTAAAATATATTTGTATAGGTGCTCCGATCAGGAAGGTTTAGAAGGGTATGGACCAAATGCAGGCAGGTGGGACCAGTACAGATGGGGCATCTTGGGCCAAGGAACCTGTTTCATTGCTGTACGAGTATGACTTTATGATTTGGATTAATGAAGACAAACCTGGAGATGATACATGGAACATTGAATAGTGCAACACGGGAACTGGCCCTTCGATCCCCCATATCTACACCAACAATATCATGCCAATTTGAACTAATCCCATCTACCTGCTCATGGACTGGATCCCTCAATTCCCTGACTGTGTCATCATGTGTTAGTCTAAATAGTGTTTCGACCAACTCCTCAGGCAGAACCTTCCGGGAGCCGACCAAAGTCTGCTAAAAAACTAGTCTAGCCTGTCCCCTTTAAACATTCCTCTCTCACCAGAACCCCTTTGCCTCCACCCTGGGAACAAGACTGACAATATCTGTGTCCCTTATATTCTATACTTATATTAGGCCTCCACTCAGCCTTCATTACTCAGATAAAACAATCCAGTCTTTGTCTGCCTGAACTCAGACCATATTTCCAACTGATGTGTATTCTAGTGGATCATTTGACAGCTTTCCTCATGATCAACAATTCTGCGAATAGTTTTGTTGTTTTTAAAATTACTAACTCGTCACATACGTTTTTGTTCAAATCATGGACATGATCAGAAATTGCAGAGTTTCCAGAACCGATCCTTGCAGAAAGCCTATCTCCTTCGCTCCTTAGATGCTGCTGCACCCGCTGAGTTTCTCCAGCCTTTTGTGAACCCTTGCAGAATACTATTGGTCACGAACCTCGTCAGTATAACACTCCTCCACCACTATTCCTCTCTCCTCCTTCCCCTCGCCCTAACCCGTTTGTTTTTTCTCTTCCCTGTCCCTACAGTCGTCACCATTCTGCAGAATCCACTCCCCTCACATTTCACTCACCTGCCCCTAGGATGAGATTCGATGATTCCTTGTTGGGTGAATCTCGGTCATGATGGATTTCACCACTTGGGTCAGTTCCGGGGCCGTGAACCACGTCTCCTATTCCTTGTCCTCGGGACTGACATTGTTCCCTTTCCTCTTCAGCAGCTTCACATTCCATTGACGTTCCGCTCTCAATCCGACTTTGTTTTTCTGTCGTTGTTCCTGTGTTCTCACCATCTTTCTTTGATGAGGTGCCTGGCCTCATTTTGAAGAATTTGTGCACTTTACTTAATTTCCCACCTAAAAAAACATTAATTGCAGGTTGCAGAGCGATTTCAAATTGAGAAAACCACAGGTTCTGAATAGCCGGCAGCAATCTGAGCTGACATTCTGGGGCAAGGGGAAGTTAATGGTCATCTTAGCAACAGAGCAAGAATACAGGCCCTTTGGCCCAACCCAACCGTAATGCTTCATCAAAGCTAGTCCCATCAGTCCACGGCTTGACCATGATCTCTCTAAACCGCTCTGTCCAAATGTATTTTGGGGACAAGATTTAATAGGAATCTGAGGGGTAACTTTTTCGCATAAAGGGTGGTGATTGTATGGAGCAAGATTCCAGAGAAGATAGTTGAGGCAGGGACTATCACAACGTTTAAGAAACAGTTGGACAGGTCGATGGATAGGACAGGTTTGGAGGGATATGAGCCAAACGCGGGCAGGTGGGACTAGTGTAACTGGGACACGTTGGCCAGTGTGGGTAAGTTGGGCCGTAGGGCCCGTTTCCACACTGTAACACTCTATGACATGTTATTATTGTACCGCTTCAGTTACCATGGCGTTTCCGTTCAACGTGAAGGGCCAATCCTGGTTTAACTTCACAAACTTACATCCAAACTTAATAATCATACCTGAACATCCCCACTGAATTCATTTCTTCAGTTGAGACACCAGTGGGCTCAACATTGACCCCCAGTGGCGCAACATTCACAATCCTCCAGTCTTATAGGCAATAGACAATAGTTGCAGGAGGAGGCCATTCGGCCCTTTGAGCCAGCACCGCCATTCAATGTGATCACGGCTGATCATCTCCAATCAGTACCCCGTTCCTGCCTTCTCCCCATATCCCCTGACTCCGCTATCTTTAAGAGCCCTATCTAGCTCTCTCTTGAAAATATCCAGAGAACCGGTCTCCATCGCCCTCTGAGGCAGAGAATTCCACAGATTCACCACTCTCTGTGAGAAAAAGTGTTTCCTCGTCTCCGTTCTAAATGGCTTACTCCTTATGCTTAAACTGTGGCCCCTGGTTCTGGACTCCCCCACATCGGGAACATGTTTCCTGCCTCTAGCGTGTCCAAACCCTTAACAAACTTATATGTTTCAATGAAACATCCTTCTAAACTCCAGAGTGTACCTGCCCAGCTGCCCCATTCTCTCAGCATATGATAGTCCCGCCATCCCGGATAGACACGAAAAGCTGGAGTACCTCAGCGGGTCAGGCAGTATCTCTGGAGAGAAGGAATGGGTGACGTTTTGGGTCGCCACACTTCTGTCCCACTGAGTTACCCCAACTTTGTGTGGCTATCTTCGGTTTTAACCAACATCTGCAGTTCCTTCTCACAAAACCATGCTGTCGTGCATCTTGATAAATGTTTACTACGGCACATCTGCAGACGTTGGTGAGAGTGTAGAGGGATTGGCAGCTGGCAGGCCCATCGTGGGTCAAAGGCCCATTTCTACGCAGTATGACCCATGATTCTGGGCATTGATATTCTGACTTAACTTTTGTGATAACATAAACCAAATTGCAGCGATTTAGCACAGAGTTCCTGCATCCGTCCACATGTGACTGTGCGGTCCCTGCCGATGTAAATTGTCTGTGCTCCTCCCCTTCCCTATTTCCACTTTGTTTGTTAACCTCAGTATTTGCAACAACTTCACGCCCATTGTTAGGGCAACATTTATATTTCACAGACGGCTCTACGAACCTTTCTGTTTCTTTGATGTAGATGTCACTGCATCTCCTCCCCAATCGCCACCTTCACCCATGATGATGACAAGCGTTCCAAACTTCTGTGGTTCTGGAATGAACAATATTAAGATATCCGTCAAGCAACACTTGAATGCAAAAGAAAACGTTGCCTGGTGAACCAACACACACAATATCTGATCCAATGAGCCTGTCTTCCCAAGGTCAGAGACTATCTGGGCTCACACTATGTCCGATAAACCATCTGAAAGTCCAAATGCAATGCACTAACTAATTCCCGCTTTTCTATTCTAAACGTTATTTCCTCAAGAGAACTGGAAGATGATTGCACCTTTCTGCCTGAAAACAGACAGAAAGTGATAGTTTAATTCCTCTGCCAATTACTCACGGACCTTTTCAAACTCTTCATTGTTTGTCTGCTTTCCGTTATGTTAGAGGGATCCAGGGTTTAGGCTGGAGCAGGAACTTACTGTGAGGAAGTTGTAAAATAATTTAATTATCGGAGGCTTCAGAAGTGGAACAATGAAGTGAGATCTGCATCCACTTTGGATACATTATTAACTGACGGAGTATATGATCATAATTGAATGGTGACTCACAAACCACTTTGCAATGTTCCCACTTTGCTACAAACACGGTATTCTTTACTATAAACTGCAAACCCTTCTACTCTCCGAGGGAATTTCACTCCTTTATTCCCACTGGAGTTTACATTCCCCCCCCCCATGCATGCGTACGTGAGGCACAAACGCAACTCGCTGACCAGGTAATGAGGGTAGACAGTGACTTGCCGAACTCAATGGTCATTGTTTTGGGGGACTTTACCAAAGCTAACCTCAGCCGTGACCTTCCCAAATACAGACTTCACGTAACCTGCCCCACCAGAGGGGAGAGAACACTCGATCACTGTTATACGCCAATCAAGAACGCATATCGTTCTATTCCCCGGGCGCGTCTGGGTCTCTCTGATCATTGTCTAGTTCACCTTATTCCGACCTACAGGCAGAAACTAAAAGCTCCTAAGCCTGTGGTCAGAACAATGAAAAGGTGGACAAGCGAGGGCATTGAGAACCTACAATCCAGCTTTGACTGCACGGTTTGTAATGTGTTCATGGAAGCAACCAGAAGCCTCGATGAGTATACGGACACTGCATCATCATATGTCAGCTTTTGTGAGGACAGTTGCATTACAAGAAGGACCCGGACTTGGTTCAAGGGAGAGTTAGATAGGGCTCTTAAAAAATAGTGGAGTCAGGGGATATGGGGAGAAGGCAGGAACGGGGAACTGATTGGGGATGATGAGCCATGATCACAGTGAATGGCAGTGCTGGCTCAAAGGGCCGAATGGCCTACTCCTGCACCTATTGTCTATTCACACCTACTTAAAGAAAGGCTCCAGTCTGAAAAGGCTGGACCCTTTCCCACCCACCCCTCTCCAATCACTACTTCACACCCAATTACCCACACCCTCCATGTTGAACAACAGCAATCAACTGTATTTTTAATAATTATTCATAAAAGGAAGCCATTTAGGTGTAGAAATCGTAAAATAATGCATTGTCGACGTTGTAGGATGTGTAGACCCCGATAAGGTTTCAAAGTACAAACAACTGCCTCTTTCAAGGTGATCAGCAGCATGAATTAGCCCTCAACATAACGGAACAACTTCACGTAACACTCCAAAATGAAAATATATATTAATCAATCGCTTTGGATGAATCAACTGATACTACTGACTAGGCACAGGGTTTATGCTTCATTCGGGACATGACAGAAGATTTTCTTTGCTCCGAAGTTACTCGCTTTGGGCACTCTAACGGGTAGAACACGAGGAATAGATTTCTTCAACAAAATACGGCCCTTCGACATTCAATGTGATCATGGCTGATCATCCCCAATCAGTACCCCGTTCCTGCCTTCTCCCCATATCCCCTGACTCCGCTATTTTTAAGAGCCCTATCTAGCTCTCTCTTGAAAGCATCCAGAGAACCGGCCTCCACCGCCCTCTGAGGCAGAGAATTCCACAGACTCACCACTCACTGTGAGAAATCTGGTTAATTTATGTACAGACGGTGTATGTACAGACGGTGCACCTTCCATGACAGGAAAGCGTGAAGGGTTTCTTGCAGATAAAAAAGGTATAATCAGATCCAGATGCTCTCATTCATTGTATCTTACATCAGCAAAATCTCTGTGCTAAATCTTCTCTTTTAAGTGACACTTTGCAACAAGTTACAAGTATTGTTAACTATATTCGTGCAAATGCAACACGGCATCGTCAGTTTTGTAATATGTTAAAGTTGGACGATGAGGCATTCAGTGTGGATTGTAAAATGCGTTGGCTATCGCAGGGACAGGTGTTAGCAAAATGTTTATCTTTGCGGAAGTACAGAATCACCAATGAATTATTGAAAGGAGATTTCAATAATTCTGAGTGATATCATCAAAGCAAAATGACTTGAATGTTTCTTTGGAAGGTACAACTAAGTCTACATATGATACGAGCCAAAAAATCCAAGCATTTAAAAAAAAGCTATATTTTTTTCAAAACACCTCTTCAAAATGAAATTTTGGATGAACATTTTGCCCAGTTAGCGAAGGTCATTGATGAGCAGGAGGACTCATGCGAATCATTTGAAGAATACACAGCTGTTATAGTCTTATTAATTAAAGAATACAATGAAAGCTTCACTGCCTTTGAGAATCATGACATCACACTTAAAATAGCATTTCAACCTCACCTAGTTGTTGTCTCCAAGGCTGCTATAGAACTACAGATAGTATTGACTGAGCTCTCAGAAGATGACATTTTAAAGTCCATATTTGACGCTGAAAGATCGGATTGAAATATGGAAAAATGCAATAGAATACCCACGCCTCCGGCAACATGCATGAAAAATGCTTTCTTGCTTTTCAACCACTTATTGCTGCGAATCTACATTCTCATATCTAACCCAAATCAAGATGCCCTTAAGATCACAAATGACGGATACCCATCTAGAAGATCAGCTGAAACTGCCTACCTTCATGTTGCAACCAAATATTCAAATGCTTTCCCACAAAAAGCAGTCACAACAAAGTCATTATAAGATTAGTTAACTTTAGAATTAACAACATTTTTTCATTTTCTTGAAGTTAGTACATAGCAGTTAGATTTTTACAAAATAATGTACATTTTGAAGTATATCTAATTGAAGTTTCTGGAATGCAGCCTTATTAGATTACAGCTAATTTAATGCAGCATTCCACCATGAAAAGGTTCCCCACCCCTGATCTACCCTCATTCCAGCTAGTCAGGTGAATATTGATTTGCGAGGAGCAGCTGTAGTTCTTTCTATGCGCTGCTGCACTCAGTATCTGTGTGCAAGTTCCAATCCTCACATTCCTCAGAACAGGGAGCGTTCTTGCTGCTGAAACCAAGACCAACCAGTTTGACAATCTACTACTATATACTGTGAATAAAGTTGTTTTATTTCCTGTTAACCCTTTCTGCTGATAGCGATTCGGTAACATGGATATGATTTGAATATAACCTGCGGTAATTCTGTCTGCGGCAATGCTGGAAAAGTATGTCGTCCTCCTGCCCGCTGTTGCTCACTATGGTTATTTATTATATAAAGACTGCTGACAGAACTCTCATCTCCAGAGGCCAGTTCAGTTGTCTCGACCCGCGTGAGGGAGTATTTCAACATGGATACAATTTAAGCGAACAGCAATCTACTGCCAGCTATTTTTCATGTTCTCATTAACGTGAGTCTATCGAGGTTCCCTTCTCTCTCCGTGTTTACGTCTGATACCAGCTAAAGCCACATACATGAACTGTTCCGATGAATCGGAGAACACGTCTCTCTTCGTGGGTTGTTTTAGTTTTGGACAAGTCTAGTTACTTTTATTTCTATAGCACATTTAAAAAACAACTCTCGTTGACCAAAGTGCTTTACATTGGTGGAGGTACTAACGTTATACAACAGTGGTTCATAGATGAAGTACATACATAAATACACACATATATAGCCCTCCCTCGGAGGACGTCAAGAAAGGCTTGAGAGTAAAGATGAGTTTTAAGTCACGATTTAAAAGAGACGATGGAGGGGGCAGTTCTGATGGGAAGAGGGATCTCGGCTAATCTCGGGCTGATTTCTCGGGTGCGGGATGAAGACGGACAATTGACCAGCGTAGCGTGTTTCACCCGGCAATGAGCTGAAGAGTTTGTTCTCCACTCATCGTCCAGGAACTGTTGGAACCGGATCACAAACCCGCGAAACTGGGATTATAGTGTAAGTGGAAAATGCCAGTGGATTAGAATGGGTTAAATCCCCGTGATCCAAGTCTCACTTGGTGGCAGTGACTGCTCAGTAATGTGTCTGTGGGATCGGCCAACACCCGGTCTTGGCAGATTACTGGCTACTGGGGGCAACAGCGGGCAGAACCTCTGGGAAAAATGTTGCCTGGGATGCTGCAAATAGAATTCCGACAGGTTATGTTAAAATCCGGATCTGTTCCTGCATTCCCAGTAGCAGAAAGGGTAAACTGGCATTGACTCGTGCCCGAGGTTCAGGTGGACTACAGCAATCCCGGTTGCATCCACTCTCACAGAGTGACCGGGCCACTGGTCCAGGACAGGTCAGAAAGCGGCAAGAAGTGGAGTGGGGCCAAATGGAGGAAACATAGGGAGCAACATCAAACCAAACCTTACCTCACCATCGCATGTATTTTCTGCCTGAATTTCCGTGTAGGTCTCACAACTTCTGTCTTTGCTATTCCATTCGGACCAATGGGGCGAGTGTCTTTAGTTTTAATTCAATGAATCTCAAGCTGTGAATCTGATCCGCCCCATTCACTGGGAGGTTGTCAGCGCCACCCTGTGTGTGAATGGTGCTGCCCATTGCAGTACGAGTTACACCTCAAACAACCCTCACCTGTAACGCGACAGAGAACCGCATTGATGTGGAAATTACAAAAGTAGCCCATTGGAAATTTACTCCCACTAATAAACGTGATAATGGCACCAAGTCGGTCCTTCAGAAATGTTAAAGAACATATTTAAAACCATTGTATTTACAGCTGACTGACACTGTGTTGCCGAACCGGTTGGATTTGGTTTCAGCAGAAAGGCCATTCCCTGTTCTAAGGAATGTAGGTGTTGGAATCCATCCCGAGTACAAGCAGTGTTAAAGAAGGAACTGCAGTACCTGTAATCCCGAGTACAAGCAGGTGCTTGCACACACACACTGAGCTCCGAGTCTCACACTACGACAGCCCGCATCTCCTAAATCAATCCGTATGTGCTTTATTGATCCTTCCAAAGCCTTTGATCGTGTTAATCACAGAAAGTTGATTACATTTTGATTACTTTCCATTCTACCATAGAGATATAAAGTCTATAATAGACTTGTATTTCTATGATTCTACAGACCTTGGCTGGGAACCTGGGGCTCACCAAAATTGTTCCCAATTGGACCCTGCACGCGATCAAAGGCTTTGGAAGGATCAATAAAACACATACGGATTGAATAGGTTTTGCCTCTATATTTGTTTCCAATCTCCTTTAGGGCATATATGCATAAGTCGGTGCCATGTTTAGCTTTAAAAGCAAACTGGTTATCTGTGGAGTTAAAAACATATTTTTTTTCTATCCAGCAGAACTGTTTCTGAAAACTGTTGACAATATGCTGGCTAATGCTATGGGCCTGTAATTATTTAGGCTGCCTACTGTACCAGCTTTGTCCCTAATGACCGGCACTAACAGAACAGACAACATTGAGTCTGGTAACAAGCTATTTTGTCTGCCTGTAATTATGTGGGTGGGAGTTATTGCATCATCGGGAGCGTGTTGGCTGTGGAGATTCTTGCGCAGAAGCTAGTAATTTGGTAGTTTAGTTCGGAGGAGCATGGCGAAGGAGGAGCTTTCGACCATGAGGAACTTTCCTGCATGAGGACCTTTCCAACATGAGCAGGTTTCTAACATTTCTAAGCCACATGCTGAAGTTTGACGAAGATGAAAGTGTACGAGTCAAAGAAGAAGGTTCGATGAATATCTTATTGTTTTTCTTCAACAATAAATAAAATATTAATCAAAATAGGGAGGTTTCACGACCCATGACCTGTACTGTTGCTACGCTACGCCAAGTGGAGTACAAGCGATGAACTGGAGGTAAACACTGACCCTTGTTTCCAGCGTAGCGGGCCCGTTAAAACCCGACCGCCAAAATTGTCCATTTTTGCGCTGATAATAATTATGGAAATGGGGATAAGCGCGAGAGACATTTATCCTACTTCAGAATTCCAAAAGTGAGGAGAAATGACGGTAGATAGAAGTGAGAGCTGAAGGGCCAACAACAGCCAGAGTGCTTGGCCAACATTGGCCGTTTGCTCTCTGCATTTCATCATCGAAGGCATTATTTGTGGTTTTTCTTGATTCCTTTTGCATCTAAAAAGTTTCAGAAGTGATAAATCTGGCTGTAAAATTTTAAAATCGCCCATGGTTCTCAAGTGGGTTTTTACATAATAAAAAGAAATCGTCTCTGAAGCAAATTTTACAGCCAGATTTATCACTTATGAGACTTTTTAGATGCCAAGGGAATCAAGAAAAACGCGATAATTCCAATATTTTCAATTCCAATATCTGCACGGCCAATGTTCACCAAGCACTTTAGCTGTTGTTGTCCCTTCAGCTCTCGCTTCTCTTTACCTTCATTTCACTTCACTTTTGGAATTCTGAAGTTGGGTAAATGTCTCTCACGCTAACCCCAACTTCCACAATTATTTACAGCGCAAAAATCCAACATTTTGTCAGTTTTTAACAGGTCGGAAAGTACGCGTTTCTTGTATTAATAACATATACTGGAAGTTACGGGTGTCCAACAGATGGATTGAGTGGCTCCGATACCATAGCAAAAGGATTTGCGTATAGGAGCACGGAAGTTCTACTGCAGTTGTACAAGGTCTTGGTGAGACCAAACCTGGAGTATTGTGTACAGTTTTGGTCTCCAAATCTGAGGAAAGACATTCTTGCCATAGAGGGAGTACAGAGAAGGGTCACCAGACTGATTCCTGGGAAGTCAGGACTTCCATATGAAGAAAGACTGGATAGATTCCGCTTGTACTTGCTGGAATTTAGGAGATTGAGGGGGGATCTTATAGAGACTTACAAAATTCTTAATGGGTTGGACAGACTAGATGCAGGAAGATTGTTCCCGATGTTGGGGAAGTTCAGGACAAGGGGTCACAGTTTCAGTATAAGGGGGAAGTCTTTTATGACCGAGATGAGAAAAACATTTTTCACACAGAGAGTGGTGAATCTGTGGAATTCTCTGCCACAGAAGGTAGTTGAGGCCAGTTCATTGGCTATATTTAAGAGGGAGTTAGATGTGGCTAAAGGGATCAGGGGGTAGGGAGAGAAGGCAGGTACAGGATACTGAGTTGGATGATCAGCCATGATCATATTGAATGGCGGTGCAGGCTCGAACTGCCGAATGGCCTCCTTCTGCACCTATTCTCTCTCTCTCTATATATATATATATATATTATATATCACTCTCTCTCACTCGATATCTCTCTCTCTCTCTCTCTCTCTCTCTCTCTCTCTCTCTCTCTCTCTCTCTCTCTCTCTATATATATATATATATATATATATATATATATATATATATATATATATATATATATATCTGTCTCTATCTCTCTCTATATATGTATGTCTCTCTCTCTCTCTCTCTCTCTCTATATATATATATATATATATATATATATATATATATATATATATATATATATATATATATATATTTATATCCATCACTCTCTGTCTGTGTGTCTCTCACTGTTCCACCCAGAGTTGTGAATGTGTGGAATTTGCTGCAACAGATGGAGTACAGAGAGAGAGGCAAAGTCACTCGATGGAAGAGAGAGAGAGAGAGAGAGAGAGAGCGAGAGAGAGAGCGAGAGAGCGAGACCGAGAGCGAGAGCGAGAGAGAGAGAGCGACAAAGAGAGCGAGAGCGAGAGATAGAGAGCGAGAGATAGAGAGAGAGAGAGAGAGAGAGAGAGAGAGAGAGATAGATGGATAGATAGATAGATAGATAGATAGATAGATAGATAGATAGATAGATAGATAGATAGATAGAGATAGATAGATAGATAGATAGAGATAGATAGATAGATAGACAGACAGATAGACAGATAGATAGATAGATAGATAGATAGATAGATAGATAGATAGATAGATAGATAGATAGATAGATAGATAGATAGATAGATAGATAGATAGATAGATAGATAGATAGATAGATAGATAGATAGATAGATAGATAGATAGATAGATAGATAGATAGATAGATAGATAGATAGATAGATAGATAGAGAGATAGAGAAATAGAGAGAGAGATAGAGAGATAGAGTGACAGAGGTATGTTACAAAACTTACCTTAAGCAGCGCTGCAGTTCTGCCGCTCCCCGTGTGCGTGACTTTGGCGCCTTTCAGACGGGGGCGGGCTTAAAGTGCCGTTTTTCTGCAGACTGTGAAAATAGATCCGTCGGGCGATAGCGTTGCGGAAGAAAAATCGCTCCAACATTTCATTAATGAAGGTATTTTTAAATTACGCTAGATTATTTATTAACTAGAGTAATTTAAAAATCACCTTCAAAAGCCGTGAGCGCCGACAACGGGAAGGATTTTACGTAGGGGGGAGAAAAGGTACACAGTTTATTTTTATATTAAAGTTGGTTTTTATGGAGGCTTTAATCACATTTTCATGTAGCGAAATGGGGTCCAAAAAAATGTATGACCAACAGTATTTTTCCACCCGACTTCACAGCAAACCGCAACGCTTAAGAAACAGTTAGACAGGTGGATGGATTGAACATGTTTAGAAGGCTACGTGCCAAGCGCGGGCAGGTGGGACTAGTGCAGCTGGGAGGTGTTTCAGCGCTGTGGGCAAGTTGGGCCAAAGTTCCATATACCCACTACTGTGTGAAGATGTTAACCCTCGGGATCTTATGAAATGGTTCGCCTCTGCCCTTAAGATTATTCCACTCTGAGGAAAGAATACCTGTGATAACACCATATTGATTTACCCCACGCCCCATGATGTTATACATCTCTAAGATCACTCTTCAATCTCAATATTCCATAATATTTTATTGTGGCAGGTACCGAGGTACAGTGAAACGCTTTGTTGTGCACAGACGGGTAAAATCATACAGCAGACCTCAACTAGGCAGCACACAAGAGTTGTTGTGTTAATCACACAGTTTTATCTGCTGCTCGCAGCGGCAATCCAGACCTGCGGCTGCACATGGCCACAAACTACCCCCCCCCCTCCCCTCCCCTCCTCCGCTGGGCCCCCTTTGTTCTCGCCGCCCTGGATGGATACCCTTTTGTTATCGGCAACCTCCCCTGGGTCCCTCTGCTTCTTGGTGGCCCTCTGCCGGGTCTCAGCTTTGTCGCTGACGACCTCACAGGCTCCCCCTTTGTTCTCGGTGGCCCTCTGCCCGATCCCACCTTTGTTCTCGATGGCCTCCCACCAAGTCCCTCCTCTCCTGTAGTCCTGCAACCTAGAATGGGCCAACATTCCCTCTTGAACATTTCCATGAGCTGGGAAGCCAACAAGTTTTGGACAGAGCAAAGAGCACCGCATTCGAGATGAACAAATAATAATGTCTCCTGCACACCAAAGAATAAAGTTCTAGCCTGCCCAATCTCTTTCTACAGCTCATGCCTCGGGTATTGGAAACATCAGCGTAAATCTTCTTTGTACAATCTTCCATCTTAATGCTATATTTTCTGAAATCGGGTGACTAAACTGAACGGATTACAAGTGCGGCCAATGTCTTGTACAACTGTAACATATGTTCCAACTTCTATATTGAATTTCCCGAATGATTAAGGCCAGCGTGCCAAAAGCCACCTTCACTACTGTCCATCCGTGATGCAATTTTTTGGGTATTAAGTACTTGTACTGTATAGTCTTCACCACTCTCTGTGTGAAAAATGCTTTTCTCGTCTCGGTCCTAAAAGCTTTCCCCCTGATCCTTAAACTGTGTGACCCCTTGTCCTGGACTTCCCCAACAGCGGGAACAATCTTCCTGCATCTAGCCTGTCTAACCCCTTAAGAATTTTGTAAGTTTCTATAAGATTCCCCCCTCAGTCTTCTAAATTCTAGCGAGTACAAGCGGAGTCTATCCAGTCTTTCTTCATATGGAAGTTCTGCCATCCCAGGAATCAGTCTGGTGAACCTTCTCTGTACTCCCTCTTTGGCAAGAATGTCTTTCCTCAGATTAGGAGACCAAAATTGTATGCAATACTCGAGGTGTGGTCTCGCCAAAACCCTGTACAACTGCAGTAGAACTTCCATGCTCCTTTACTCAAATATTTTTGCTATGAATGCTAACATACCATTCGCTTTCTTCACTACCTGCTGCACCTGCATCCCTACTTTCAATGACTGGTGTACCATGACGCCCAGGTCTCGTTGTATCTCCCCTTTTCCTAATCTGCCACCATTCAAATAATAGTCTACTTTCCTGTTTTTGCCTCCGAAGTGGATAACCTCACATTTATCCACATTAGACTGCATCTATAACCATATAACCATATAACAATTACAGCACGGAAACAGGCCATCTCGGCCCTTCAAGTCCGTGCCGAACAACTTTTTTCCCTTAGTCCCACCTGCCTGCACTCATACCATAACCCTCCATACCCTTCTCATCCATATGCCTATCCAATTTATTTTTAAATGATACCAACGAACCTGCCGCCACCACTTCCACTGGAAGCTCATTCCACACCGCTACCACTCTCTGAGTAAAGAAGTTCCCCCTCGTGTTACCCCTAAACCTCTGTCCCTTAATTCTAAAGTCATGTCCTCTTGTTTGAATCTTCCCTATTCTCAAAGGGAAAAGCTTGTCCACATTAACTCTGTCTATCCCTCTCATCATTTTAAAGACCTCTATCAAGTCACCCCTTAACCTTCTGCGCTCCAGAGAATAAAGACCTAACTTATTCAACCTATCTCTGTAACTTAGCTGTTGAAACCCAGGCAACATTCTAGTAAATCTCCTCTGTACCCTCTCTATTTTGTTGACTTCCTTCCTATAATTGGGCGACCAAAATTGTACACCATACTCCAGATTTGGTCTCACCAACGTCTTGTACAATTTTAACATTACATCCCAGCTTCTATACTCAATGCTCTGATTTATAAAGGCTAGCATACCAAAAGCTTTCTTTACCACCCTACCTATATGAGATTCTACCTTCAAGGAACTATGCACGGTTATTCCCAGATCCCTCTGTTCAACTGTATTCTTCAATTCCCTACCGTTTACCATGTACGTCCTATTTTGATTTGTCCTGCCAAGGTGTAGCACCTCACATTTATCAGCATTAAACTCCATCTGCCATCTTTCAGCCCATTTTTCCAACTGGCCTAAATCACTCTGTAGACTTTGGAAATCCTCTTCATTATCCACAACACCCCCTATCTTGGTATCATCTGCATACTTACTAATCCAATTTACCACCCCTTCATCCAGATCATTGATGTACATGACAAACAACAAAGCACCCAACACAGATCCCTGAGGAACCCCACTAGTCACCTGCCTCCAACCCGACAAACAGCCATCCACCATTACCCTCTGGCTTCTCCCATTCAGCCACTGTTGAATCCATCTTGCTATTCATGCATTTATACCCAACAGTTGAACCTTCTTAACCAACCTTCCATGAGGAACCTTGTCAAAGGCCTTACTGAAGTCCATATAGACAACATCCACTGCTTTACCCTCGTCAATTTCCCTAGTAACCTCTTCAAAAAATTCAAGAAGATTAGTCAAACATGACCTTCCAGGCATAAATCCATGTTGACTGTGCCTAATTAGACCCTCTTTATCCAGATACTTATATATATTATCTCTAAGTATCTTTTCCATTAATTTGCCCACCACTGAAGTCAAACTAACCGGTCTATAATTGCTAGGTTTACTTTTAGAACCCTTTTTAAACAATGGAACAACATGCGCAGTACGCCAATCCTCGGGGACTATTCCAGTTTCTAATGACATTTGAAATATTTCTGTCATAGCCCCGGCTATTTCTACACTAACTTCCCTCAATGTCCTAGGGAATATCCTGTCAGGACCTGGAGACTTATCCACTTTTATATTTTTCAAAAGTGCCAGTACTTCTTTTACTTTGAAACTCATAGTATCCATAGCTACTCTACTAGTTTCCCTTACCTCACATAATTCAATATCCTTCTCCTTGGTGAATACCGAAGAAAAGACATTGTTCAATATCTCCCCCATCTCTTTTGGCTCTGCAGATAGCTGTCCACTCGGTCTCTCCAATGGACCAATTTTATCCCTTGTTATCCTTTTGCTATTAACATAGCTGTAGAAACCCTTTGGATTTACTGTCACCTTACTTGCCAAAGCAACCTCATATCTTCTTTTAGCGTTTCTAATTTCTTTCTTTAGATTCTTTTTACATTCCTTATACTCCTCAAGGACATCATTTACTTCATGCTGCCTATAATTATTGCAGATCTCCCTCTTTTTCCGAACAAGATGTCCAATTTCCCTTGAAAACCAGGGCTCTTTCCAATTTTTACTGGTTCCTTTCAACCGAACAGGAACATAAAGATTTTGTACTCTTAAAATTTCCCCTTTAAATGTCCTCCATTTCTCCTCTACATCTTTCCCATAAAACAAAATGTCCCAGTTCACTCCTTTTAAATCATCTCGCATCTCGTTAAAGTTAGCCTTTCTCCAATCAAAAATCTCAACCCTAGGCCCAGTTCTGTCCTTCTCCATAATTATATTGAAACTAATGGTATTGTGATCACTGGACCCGAAGTGCTCCCCTACGCATACCTCCACCACCTGTCCCGTCTCATTTCCTAACAGGAGGTCCAGCACTGCCCCTCCTCTAGTAGGCACCTCTATGTATTGCTGCAAACAACTATCCTGCACACATTTTACAAACTCCAAACCATCCAGCCCATTTACAGAATGTGTTTCCCAGTCTATGTGTGGAAAGTTGAAATCTCCCACAATCACTACCTTGTGCTTACTACTAATATCTGCTATCTCTTTACATATTTGCTTTTCCAATTCTCGTTCCCCATTTGGCGGTCTATAATATACCCCTATAAGTGTTGCTACACCTTTCCCACTTCTAAGTTCCACCCAAATAGCCTCCCTAGATGAGCCCTCCAATCTATCCTGCCAAAGCACTGCTGTAATATCTTCCCTGACTAGCAATGCAACACCTCCACCTCTTGCCCCTCCAATTCTATCACACCTGAAGCAACGAAATCCTGGAATATTTAGTTTCCAATCACAGCCCTCCTGCAACCATGTTTCACTGATCGTCACAACATCATACTTCCAGGTGTCTATCCAGACTCTAAGCTCATCCACCTTTCTTACAATGCTCCTAGCATTAAAATATGCACATTTAAGAAACCCCCCATCTCTTATTCTCTGTTTATTTCCTTTTTTTTCTTTCTCCTCTTGTGTCGGAGTGCTTCCCTTTTCTGCTTCCTGCCTCCCATTCTGTCTACTAGCTTTTGCTATTTGCATCCCTCGCCCCAACCATTCTAGTTTAAAGTCTCCCCAGTGGCCTTTGCAAATTTCCCCGCCAGGATATTGGTCCCGCTCGGGTTCAAGTGCAACCCATCCTTTCTGTACAGGTCCCACCTACCCCAAAAGAAGTCCCAATGATCCAGAAACTTGAATCCCTGCCTTCTGCACCAGTCTTTCAGCCAAGCATTTATCCTCCACCTTGCTTCATTTCTACTCTCACTGTCACGTGGCGCAGGCAGTAATCCTGAGATTGTTACCTTTTTGGTCCTTTTCCTCAACTCTCCTCCCAAGTCCTTAAATCCTCCCTTCAGGACCTCTTCTCTTTTTTTACCTATGTCATTGGTACCTATATGTACCACGACCTCAGGCTCCTCTCCCTCTGATTTGAGGATATCTTGGACACGTTTAGACACGTCCAAGACCTTGGCACCAGGGAGGCAGACCACCATCCTGGTCTCCCGACTGCGTCCACAGAATCGCCTATCCGACCCCCTAACAATAGAGTCCCCAATTACTATTGCCCTCCTCTTTTTTTTCCCTACCTTTCGGAGTAACAGGGGCGGTCTCTGTGCTGAAGGCCCGTCCGCTGTCGCTACCCCCGGGTAGGCTGTCACCCCCATCCGTACTCAAACAGGAGTACTTATTTGCCAGGTGTACTGACATTGGAGTACTCACTTGTTCATGCCTCTGCCCCTTGCCCTTCCTTAGTGTGACCCACATGTCTCTCTCCTGTGGTTTTGGAGTGACCACCTCCCTATAACTCTCCTCTATCACCTTTTCACTCTCCCTGACCAGGCAGAGGTCATCGAGCTGCTGCTCCAGGATCCTAATACGGTCCCTTAGGAGCCCCATCTCTCTGCACCTGATGCAGATGTGGACGTCAAGAGGGCCATCCGACACCATGACCTCCCACATCTGACATGCAGTACAGTACACTGCTCTGGCTGACATTCTCTCGCCTTACCCTGGATCCGATATCAGTATAATATAATGGAAACTGCTGTGAGAAATCAGCAGGTATCTGACTCAAACAGCAGCTCCCTCTTGACCTTTAACCTACACCTTTATTATGCAAACCTAACCCACTGTACCTTTACTCACTCACTGTACCTTTACTCACCCACTGTACCTTTACTCACCCACTGTACCTTTACTCACCCACTGTACCTTTACTCATCCACTGTACCTTTACTCACCCACTGTACCTTTACTCACCCACTGTACCTTTACTCACCCACTGTACCTTTGCTCACCCACTGTACCTTTACTCACCCACTGTACCTTTACTCACCCACTGTACCTTTACTCACCCACTGTACCTTTACTCGCCCACTGTACCTTTACTCGCCCACTGTACCTTTACTCACCCCCTGTACCTTTAACCAGAAAGCAGAAATACTAACCAGAGGTTCCACCCAATCAGCTGCTTCCTCTAGTCTGCTTCCACCAATCAGCGGCTTCCACCAGAAACCTCCCTGTTCAGAATGGAATGTTCCGGATTTGGGTAAAAACAAACTCCTGACCCTCCTCCACTCGCTCCAACGGCCCCGGGCCTCTGCCTGAACAAGCCCCGCGCTGGGTTTATGTACTCACCGCTCCTGACCCTCCTCCACTCGCTCCAACGGTCCCGGGCCTCTGCCTGAACAAGCCCCGCGCTGGGTTTATGTACTCACCGCTCCTGACCCTCCTCCACTCGCTCCAACGGTCCCGGGCCTCTGCCTGAACAAGCCCCGCGCTGGGGTTATGTACTCACCGCTCCTGACCCTCCTCCACTCGCTCCAACGGTCCCGGGCCTCTGCCTGAACAAGCCCCGCGCTGGGTTTATGTACTCACCGCTCCTGACCCTCCTCCACTCGCTCCATCGGTCCCGGGCCTCTGCCTGAACAAGCCCCGCGCTGGGTTTATGTACTCACCGCTCCTGACCCTCCTCCACTCGCTCCAACGGCCCCGGGCCTCTGCCTGAACAAGCCCCGCGCTGGGTTTATGTACTCACCGCTCCTGACCCTCCTCCACTCGCTCCAACGGTCTCGGGCCTCTGCCATGCATTTGCCCACTGCATCAGCCCAAATGCATCTGCCATGCATTTGCCCACTCACCCAGCCTATCCAAGTCACCTTGCAGCCTCCTAGCATCCTCCTCACAGCTAACACTGCTCCCCAGCTTTGTGTCATCCGCAAACCTCGAGATGTTGCATTCAATTCCCTCGTCCACATCATTAATATATATTGTAAATAGCTGGGGTCCCAGCACTGAGCCTTGCGGTATCCCACTAGTCACTGCCTGCCATCCTGAAAAGGACCCTTTCACTCCTACACTTTGCTTCCTGTCTGCTAGCCAGTTCTCTATCCACATCAATATTGAACCACCAATACCGTGTGCTTTAAGTTTGTATACTTATCTCTTGTGTGGGACCTTGTCGAAAGCCTTCTGAAAGTCCAGATATAGCACATCCACTGGTTCTCCCTTATCCACTCTACTAGTTACATCCTCGAAAAATTCTATAAGATTCGTCAGACATGATTTACCTTTCATAAATCCATGCTGACTTTGTTCAATGATTTCACCCAAATGCGCTGCTATCCCATCTTTAATAACTGACTCTAGCATTTTCCCCACTACCGATGTTAGAGTAATTGGTCTGTAATTCCCCGTTTTCTCTCACCCTCCCTTTTTAAAAAGTGGGGTTACATTAGCTACCCTCCAATCCTCAGGAACTACTCCAGAATCTAAAGAGTTTTGAAAAATTGTCACTAATGCATCCACTATTTCTGGGGCTACTTCCTTAAATACCCTGGGTTGCAGCCTATCTGGCCCTGGGGATTTATCGGCCTTTAATTTACCCAACACCACTTCCCGGCTAACCTGGATTTCACTCAGTTCCTCCATCTCAGTTAACCCGCGATCCCCTGCTATTTCCGGCAGATTATTTATGTCTTCCTTAGTGAAGACAGAACCAAAGTAGGTATTCAATTGGTCTGCCATGTCCTTGTTCCCCATGTCTTTGTTCCCACCTCCTCCCAGTAGGCCTTCTCATCGTTATCGGAGATCAGGCCCACTACCAGTGTCATCAGCAAACTTGATTATCGAGTTGGAGCTGAACCTATCCACACAGTCATGTGTGTACAGGGAGTACAGGAGGAGGCTGAGGACGCAACCCTGGGGGGATCCTGTGCTCAGGACGAGGGACTTCAATGTATTTCTCCCCATCTTGAATACCTGGGGCCTGGTGGTGAGAAAGCCGAGGACCCAGGCACACAGGCGGGTGCTGAGCCCCAATTCCAGCAGCTTCTCGGGAAGTCTCGGGAACTATCGTGTTGAAGGCTGATCTGTGGTCTATGAACAGCATCCTCACATAGCCCCCCTTCTGGATGTCAAGATGAGAGAGAGCGGTGTGCAGAAGCTGGGAGACTGCATCATCCGTGCATCTGTTCGGACGGTATGCGAATTGTAACGGGTACATGTTGCGAGGGAGGAAGGCGCAGATGTGTTTCTTGACCAGCCTCTCAAAGCACTGTTTGTGTGCAGGGTTTGATGCCCATGGCAAGAGTTACACCATTGGGCAACTCAGTCAGGGAGTTCACTGGTTACTCTGGAGACTCTACGGAGTGTTGGACTGCTGCGTCGGCTGGAGCCAGCGGCCTACGAAGCCGTGGAGTCTCCTACCACCACTGGCCGCACTTGGAGGAGGAGGAGACGGTGCGACAGGAAGCAGAAGCGCGGCACTCGTGGGGGGCTAACGGCGAACTGAAGGCTAACCCCTGCAGGACACCGCTTCCGTCTATTCTGCTCGCCAACGTCCACTCCCTGGAGAATAAGTTGGACTACCTGAGTCTGGACCTGGTAACCAAACGGGAGGTGAGAGATTGCTGCGCCCTGATCGTAACAGAGACGTGGTTAAACTCCTCTGTTCCCAACGGCGCCATTAGCGTGGAGGGGTTACCAGCATTCAGGTTGGACAGAAGCTACGCTCTCAGTGGGAAATCCCGGGGTGGTGGTGTGTGCATTTACACTAATAACAGCTGGTGTAAAAATGCCACAGTGGTGTCAAATTATTGCTCCCCAGACATTGAGTTTTTGACAATAAAATGCAGACCCTTCTATGTGCCCATGGAATTTACCATTATAACCATTACAGCCGTGTACATCCCACCCAGTGCAAACACTAAGGAGGCCCTGAATGCTCTTTATTGTTCCATTAGTGACCTATAATCTACACACCCAGATGGTGTTTTCATTGTTGCTGGGGATTTTAACCAGGCAACATGAAGACTGTTCTCCCACATTACTACCAGCATGTAGACTTTGCAACCAGGGGAGTGAACACCCTGGGCCTAGCCTATACTAACATCAAGAAGGCATTCAAGGCAGTCCCCCGCCCCCACCTTGGCTCCTCAGGCCATATCTCTGTGATGCTAATTCCTGCATACAGGCCCCTGCTTACCAGAGAAAAAGCTACTGTGAAGCAGGTTACGGTCTGGCCAGAGGGAGCTATGACAACACTACAGGACTGTTTTGAATGCACGGACTGGGACATGTTTAAGAAGGCTGCAACTGTCAGCCAACACATCAACCTGGAGGAGAATGCTGCGTCCGTGTCTGCTTACATTGAGAAGTGCATAGAAGGTGTCTGTGTCACCAAGACCATCACTGTACGGGCCAACCAGAAACCCTGGATGACCACAGAGGTAGGTGGAATGCTGAGAGCACGTAATGCCGCGTTTAAATCCGGCGACGTGGTGGCACTCAGATCCGCAAGAGCCAACCTGAACCGTGTCATCAGGCTGGCCAAGCGTGTCCATGGTCAGAAAATCCAAAGCTTCTTCCATGACCCCAAGAACACCAGGCGCATGTGGTAGGAAATCAAATCAATCACGGACTATAAGACTGCTCCACCTCCCTGTGATGACAACATTGAGTTCCTCAATGAACTCAACAACTATTTTGGTCGGTTCGAGGCATTAAATAACACACCTGCAAGCAAAGGTATTCCTCATTGTGACGAAATGGCACTCAGTCTTGACATAGTGGATGTACGGAGGACCTTAAAAGGAGTAAACTTACGGACGTATATAACACCTCGCCGAACCAGGCTGTCGTTCCATCATGTTTCAAGACTGCCGCCATCATACCAGTGCCAAAAAAACCAACATACAATGTTTCAATGACTACCGCCCTGTAGCACTCACCCCCATAATGATGAAGTGCTTCGAGAGGCTGGTCAGGGACCACATTACCTCCAGACTCCCCTCCACACTCGACCCATACCAGTTTGCTTACAGGCCAAACCGCTCCACAGAGGATGCTATATCCTCCGTACTCCATCTGAGCCTGGAACATTTAGAGGAGAAAAACACCTATGTGCGAATGCTGTTCGTGGATTTCAGTTCAGCATTCAACACCATTATCCCCCAGCACCTGATAAGCAAACTGGTTCCATTGGGCCTCGGCACCCCCATGTGTAACTGGCTACTGGACTTCCTCACTGACAGACCCCAGTCTGTGAAGGTTGGAAATACCACCTCCAACACCATTTCTCTGAGAACCGGCTCCCCTCAGGGCTGTGTCCTGAGTCCACTGCTGTTCACCCTGATGACTCACGACTGTTGTGCCAGGTTTAGTACAAACCACATCATGAAGTACGCAGATGACACAACAGTGGTGGGCCTCATCAGGGACGACAATGAGCTGGCTTACAGGGAGGAGGTGAAACAACTGGTGGACTGGTGCAGTACGAACAACTTGATCCTGAATGTCGAAAAAACAAAGGAGGTTATCGTCGACTTCAGGAAAACCCGGCACAGTCCCACACCACTTCACATCAATGACAGCGATGTGGAGGTGGTCAGTAGCAAAACGTTCCTGGGGGTGCAGATCACTAACAGTCTGACCTGGTCGAATAACATCTCATCAACAGGAAAGAGAGCGCAGCAGCGGTTGCACTTTCTGCGCCGGATGAGAAGAGTTCACCTCCCGCATCCGATCCTCACTACTTTCTACAGGGGCACCATAGAGAGTATTCTGACCAGCTGCATCTCTGTCTGGTTTGGGGTCTGTAGAGCCTCCGACTGGAAGTCTGTGCAGAGAGTGGTGAGGACAGCGGAAAAAATAATCGGGACCTCTCTCCCCTCAATCGGGGATATTGCGACCAAACGTTGAGTGTCTAAGGCCAGCAGTATTATAAAAGACCCCACACATCTCCATCACGGACTGTTCACTCTGCTGCCCTCGGGAAAAAATATATCGCAGCATAAGGAGCAGAACATCAAGGTTCTGAAACAGCTTCTTCCCATAGGCCATCAGACTCCTGAATGCCATGTAATGGGCTGCCACCATTGTCTATTTATCCTTTTATCCTTTCTCTCCATTTTATCCATGTCTATCCTTCTGTTAATTATCGTGTTGCACAGGGAGCCAAATGCAACGTAATTTCGTTTGGAACTGCATATATCAATGTATTTCTAAAAGACAATAAAGTTTGTTTGACTTTGACTTGTTTGACTTTGTAGCATGAGGGGGAACTTCTTTACTCAGAGAGTGGTGGCTGTGTGGAATGATCTACCAGCAGAAGTGGTGGAGGCAGGATCTATTTTGACATTTAAAAGTAAAGTGGATAGGTATATGGACGGGAAGGGAATGGAGGGGTATGGTCTAAGTGCAGGTAGATGGGACTAGGGGAAAATAAATGGTCGGCACGGACTGGAAGGGCCGAGAAGGCCTGTTTCCGTGCTGTAATTGTTATATGGTTATATGGTTAAAGGAAAGAATCCTTGAAACGATATGAAAATCTGGCACTATATGTACTAGCCCAGATTATGTCACTCCATCAGTCCTACCCCAAAGTGTATCAATCTATCAGTACTACTCCACAGTGTGTCACTCCATCAGTACTACTCCACAGTGTGTCACTCCATCAGTACTACTCCACAGTGTGTCACTCCATCAGTACTACTCCACAGTGTGTCACTCCATCATAATTACTCTAAACTGTTGCACTGCATTAGTGCTACCATACATTTTAGCACTGCATTAGTATTACTCCTCAGCGTGACACTACATGAGTACCACACCACAACGTGTCACCCCATCAGTAATGTACCATAGCGTATCACTCCATCAGTAGTACCCCACAGTTTGTCCCTCCATTAATTCCCCCCTCAGTGTGTCACTCTCTCAATACAACCCCTAACGTGTCATTCCATCTTTACTACCACACATTATATTCCTCCATGTGTACTACCCCACCGCGTGTGCCAGACCAAAGGTACTGCCTCAGAGTGTCAATCCGTCAGCAATTCCCCAAAATGTGTCATCCTTCAGCACTACTCCACTGTGTTTGTGTCTTCATCAATACTACCCCTCAGTGTGTCACTCCTTCAGTACCTCGCCGAGGTTTGTCACTCCATCCGGAATACCCCACAGAGTGTCACTCCATCAGTATTGTCATTCATTTGTTCACTTCACAAGTACTACTCCGCAGTCCGTCACTCCATCAGCACCACCCCACTGTGTGTAGGTCCCAGTACTACCCCATAGTTCGTTACATCATGAGTACTACCCCGACGCTAGTCACTCCATCAGTACTTCTCCGCAGAGTGTCACTTCATCAGTACCTCCCCACAGTGCATCCATCAGCACTACCCCACTGTGTGGAGGTCCCAGCACGACCCCATAGTGTGTCACTCCATCGGTACTACCCCGACGATTGTCACTCCATCAGGACTACTCCAGTATGTCACTCCATCAGTGCTGCCACAAATTGTGTCATTTCATCAGTGATGCTCCCCAATATGTCACTCCATCTGTACTTCCCCATACTGTGTCAGTCCATCAGTAATACCCGAAGTCTGTCACTCCATCAGTACTATCCTACAGTGTGCCATTCCATCAGATCTGTCACACAGTGTCAGTACACATTACTATGCCACAGTGTATCCCCGTCAGTCCTATCCCACAGTATGCCACTACATCATTACTTACACACAGTGTATCAGTCCATCAGTACTACCCCGCAGTGTATAACTCCATCTGTACTACCCACACAATGTTTTAGTACATCAGTGCTAGCCCACAGTGTGTCAATCCTTCTTTACCATCTCACATTGTGTCACTCCATCAGTACTATCCCACAGTGTGTCACTCAATGAGTACTTCCTCACAACGTATCGATCCATCAGTACCATCCCACTGAATGCCATTACGTCAGTACTACCCCAGATTATGTCACTCCATCAGTATGCTCTCGCAGTGAGTCACTGCATCAGTTCCACTCCACGGAGTGGCACTCCATCAGAACCAACCGACAGTGTTTTTTTCCATCAACAATACTCCAGACTGTGTAACTCCATCAGCACTACTCCACAGTGGGTAACTCCATTAGTACTACTCCAGACTGTGTCACTCCATCAGTTAAACCCCACCGTTTGTTACCCCATCAGAACCTCCCCACAATGTGTCACCATCAGAACTACCTGACAGTTTATCATTCCAGCAGTATTATCCCACAGTATGTCACTCCATCACTACTACCCCAATGTTTACCCCTCCATCAGAACTACTCCAGAATATGTCATACATCAGTACTACCCCACAGTGTGTCACCCCATCAATACTACTCCACATTGTGTTGCTCCATCAGCACTACACCAAACTAAGCCATTCCATCAGGACAACCACGGAACATGGTGTCCTGAGCCTCATCCATTGTCAGAGTGAGGCCCAGCGCGAATTGGAGAAACCGCACCTCATTTTTCGCTTGGGTATCTAACACCCCAGTGGTACGTACATTGACTTCTCTAACTTTAAGTAGCCCTTGCTTTGCATCTTTCTCCTCTTCCCCTTCCCAGTTCTCCCACCAGTCTTACTGTCCGTCTACATTCTATCTCTGTCCCGACCACTCCTGTGACATCAGTCTGAAGAAGAATCTCGCCCCGAAACGTCACCCATTCCTTCTCCCCAGTGATGCCGCCTGTCCCGCTGATTTACTCCAGCATGTTGTGAATATTTACGCTACAGAGTGTCATTCCATTTGTGCTACCATACATTGTATCACTTCATTCGTACTACATGTGTATCACCCCACAATATGTCACTCCATCAGTAATGCGCCATAGTGTGTCACTCCATCAGTATTACCCTCACAGTGTGTCACTCCATCAATGCTCCACTTCAGTAAGTCACTCCGTACTACCCCACTGTGTGTAATTCCACCTGTACTGCACACAATGTATTAATTCATCGGTATTACCCCACACCGTTTGTCACTTCAACTGTACTATCCCAAACTGTCACTCCATCAGTACATCCCCAACGTGTCACACCATCAGTACTACTCCTCAGTGTCATTCCATACGTTCTGCCCCTGAGTGTTTCCCTCCATCAGGTCTACCGTAGAATGTGTCACTACATCAGGATTCAGAATCCAGCAGAGGAGGACAAAGGGCTTAATTAGGAAAGGGAAAATAGATTTAGAAAGGAAACTGGCAGGGAACATAAAAACTGACTGCAAAAGTTTTTTATACAAATGTGAAGAGAAAGAGACTAGTTAAAACAAATGTTGGTCCCTTGCAGTCAGAAACAGGTGAATTTATCATGGGGAACAAGGACATGGCAGACCAATTGAATAACTACTTTGGTTCTTTCTTCACCAAGGAAGACATAAATAATCTGCCGGAAATAGCAGTGGGACGGGGGTCAAATAAGATGGGGGATCTGAGTGAAATCCAGGTTAGCCGGTAGGTGGTGTTGGGTAAATTGAACGGATTAAAGGCCGATAAATCCCCAGGGCCAGATAGTCTGCATCCCAGAGTACTCAAGGAGGTAGCCACAGAAATAGTGGATGCATTAGTGATAATTTTTCAAAATTCCTTAGATTCTGGAGTAGTTCCTGATGATTGGAGGGTAGCTAATGCAACCCCACTTTTTAAAAAAGGATGGAGAGAGAAAGCGGGGAATTACAGACCAGTTAGTCTAACATCGGTAGTGGGGAAACTGCTAGAGTCAGTTATTAAAGATGGGATAGCAGCGCATTTGGAAAGTGGTGAAATCATTGGACAAAGTCAGCATGGATTTACGAAAGGTAAATCATGTTTGACAAATCTGATAGAATTTTTCGAGGATGTAACTAGTAGAGTGGATAAGGGAGAACCAGTGGATGTGTTATATCTAGACTTTCAGAAGGCTTTCGACAAGGTCCCGCATAAGAGATTAGCATACAAAATTAAAGCACACGTTACTAGGGGTTCAGTATTGACGTGGATAGAGAACTGGCTAGCAGACAGAATGCAAAGGGTAGGAGTATACGGGTCCTTTTCAGAATGGCAGGCAGTGGGGTTATAGTTAGGTGTGAGGAGGATGCTTGGAGGCTGCAGGGTGATTTGGATAGGCTGAGTGAATGGGCAGATGCATGGCAGATGCAGTATAATGTGGATAAATGTGAGGTTATCCACTTTGGTGGCAAAAACATGAGGGTACACTATTATCTGAATGGTGGCAGCTTAGGAAAAGGAGAGATGCAACGAGACCTGGGTGTCATGGTACACCAGTCATTGAAAGTAGGCATGCTGGTGCAGCAGGCAGTGAAGAAAGCAAATGGTATGTTAGCATTCATAGCGAAAGGATTTGAGTATAGGAGCAGGGAGGTTATACTGCAGTTGTACAGGGTTTTGGTGAGGCCACACCTGGAGCATTGCGTACAGTTTTGGTCTCCAAATCTGAGGAAAGACATCCTTGCCATAGAGGGGGTACAGAGATGATTCACCAGACTGATTCCTGGGATGCCAGGACTTTCATATGAGGAAAGATTGGATAGACTCGGCTTGTACTCGCTGGAATTTAGAAGATTGAGGGGGGGATCTTATAGAAACTTACAAAATTCTTAAGGGGTTGGACAAGCTAGATGCTGGAAGATTGTTCCCAATGTTAGGGGAGTCCAGAACAAGGGGTCATAGTCTAAGGATAAGGGGGAATTCCTTTAGGACCGAGATGAGGAAAACATTTTTTACACAGAGAGTGGTGAGTCTCTGGAATTTTCTGCCACAGAAGGTAGTTGAGGCCAGTTCATTTGGCTATATTTAAGAGGGCGTTAGATGTGGCACTTGTGGCTAAAGGGATCAAGGGGCATGGAGAGAAGGCAGGTACGGGATACTGAGTTGGATGATCAGCCATGATAACATTGAATGGCGGTGCAGGCTCGAAGGGCCGAATGGCCTACTCCTGCACCTATTTTTCTATGTTTCTATGTGTCTATGTTTCTATCAGTGCCACCCGAAAAAGTGTCACTCCATCAGCACTGTTCTAGAATATATGTTTACATATTTGTGTCTCCATCGGTACTACACCATAATGTGTCATTTCATCAGGACTACCCCACAGTGTGTCATTCCATAGGTACTAGCACAAAGTGACATTATTTCAGTGTTACCCCGTAGCGTGTCATTACATCAGTACAAGCCGCACTGTGTCACTCCAGCCGAGGATAATTCCCGGGATGGCGGGACTGGCATACGCTGAGAGAATGGAGCAGCTAGGGTTGTACACTCTGGAGTTTAGAAGGATGAGAGGCAATCTCATTGAAACATGTAAGATTGTTCAAGGCTTGGACACGCTCGAGGCCGGAAACATGTTCCCGATGTTGGGGAGTCCAGAACCAGGGGCCACAGTTTAAGAATAAGGAGTAAGCCATTTAGAACGGAGACAAGGAAACACTTTGTTTCACAGAAAGTGGTGCGTCTGTGGAATTCTCTGCCTCAGAGTGCAGTGGAGGCCGGTTCTCTGGATGCTTTCAAGATACTGCTAGATCGGGCTCTTAAAAATAGCAGTCAGGGGATATGGGGAGAATGCAGAAACGGGGTACTGACTGGGGATGATCAGCCAATGTCACATTGATCGCCGAAGCTGGCTCGAAGGGCCAAATGGCCCACTCCTGCACCTATTGTCTATTGTCCTTCACGACAACCCCACAGTGTGTCGTTCCAATAGAACTACCCCACGGCGTGTCACTCCATCAGTACCACCACAGTGTGTCATTCCATCAGTACCTCCACAGTGAGTCAGTACGTCAGTACAGCCACATTTTTATCCATCAATCAGTACTATACCACTGTGTGTCACTCCATCGGTAGACGGACAGTGGGCAGCCCAGAGAGGGGGAATAGAGAGCGAAGGAGAGAGTGTAACAGTTCAGAGAGAGTGAAATCAGTAAGGATGGAGGGAGGGAGAAAAAGAGTAGGGAGAGGTGCTGCATCATTCGCAATTTTATTTAGGATTAGGACAATTCTGAGGCGGCAATGTTTCTGTTCTCTGAGTGTCGTGAGTCTTTGGGTTGATCCACCTCAGAGGTGATGAAGGCAGAGAATGTGATTGTCCCATGGTATAGTCAGATCTATTCCAGGCAAGCAAGCAGGGAGTGAATGGTTCCCGGGGTTAGTCAGCGGAAGTGTGGGTTTGAGGTCACAATCAGTGATGCCACGATCATATTGAGTGGTGAAGCAGCGTGGAGGGGGGGGGGGGGCATTTTAGTCCGAGGTGATGTGTTGAACTAATTCCTCAACCTGTGGAAAAAGTTCGCCCAGTCCAGTTGCCTTGCTGAGTGAAACGGATTGAAGGAACTCAGCCAAACAACATGAGGTGGAGAGTGGGATCTGATGGAGTTTAAAACAATATCCCCTTTGCTGGAACAATGCCGCCGCTCCCAATTTCCATCCCTCAGTATCTATCGCCAAACTTCCCAGTCTTGGAGTTTCTCAATCAATTCCCTGAATAAATCACAATCTGTCTGTCTCAGCAGGGATTTCACTCGGCTGATGTCATTTGTTTGTGAATCATTTCTAAATCTCTATTTTTAAACTCTGTTGAAATTTCACTGTCCCGGTGCAGACCGAAAATGGTATAAAATCTCCAGGAATGCTCTGCCCCAGCATTTCATTCCGAGACATTACCGGTAGCTCACGGGGACACGTCG
The DNA here is from genome assembly GCA_963514005.1 of Raja brachyura. Next base: position 3,465,313 of record OY740811.1, read on the forward strand.
CTGGGCAGAGACAATGGGGCGCAGGGTAAAACTGGAGCAATATTACGACGTGGCGAAAATCGTGTACGTGTTCATTGCTGCCGTTGGGGTCCCACGTAAGTGAGCAGAACAATTCAAGTTTTATAACTCCATCCGTGTGTTAACTGGTGTTGACCTGATTCTCATCATGTTACACGTTCCCAACTGATGATCGTTGTACAAGAATATGTGAAGAATATCAATCCTCTCAGTGAAATATTTGTGATTTAACGCTGCTGTGATTTGTCTTATTTTCAGGCAGTTGAAACTAACCTACTTTTTCTCTCACTGCTGCCGGCCGGGAGCCACTAGAATGTTGTTCTTGTCTTCAGTGGCACCTTGCCCAGAGTTGTCCCAGTGCTCGGGACAAGCAGGCAGGCAGCTCTCCGGGACGGTGAGACTGGGAGAGAGGGGTTCACATTGTGAAGTTCACTGTGACTGAGTTATTGATCAGAGTGAACAGCCGCTCCTGTGGACACTGTGTCTCACTCACTGTGGAGTCTGTCTGTCACAGTCGAATTCCACCCACAGCCTGTTGGTCAATAATAGTAAGATTAAACGAGAACTTACCAGTTTGAAGTTTGATCCTTATTTTAAGAGGAGTTGCGATGAGGGATTTCGTGAAGACCCCGCCAGGCGCGCATGCGCGACATTCTTTAAAGCAGCGGTGTGGAATCACAGAACCAACAACAGAAATGACTTGTCATAGTAAGATTGAAGAGACTCTATATACCAGTTGACCTTATGGTAGAGGGTTGGGAGCGGAGGGCACGAAATCCCTCATCGCAACTCCTCATTAAAATAAAGATCAAACTTCAAACTGGTAAGTTCTCGTTTAATCTTACTATTTCCTTTCGGAGTCACGTGAGTGACTTCGTGAAGATTTCAAAGCTCTGTGGTTACATGCCCTGGACCACGTCCATGCTCACACACTGCCGTATTACTGATAGAGGAAGTATGTTAACGTATTTCAGACTTGAACAAGCTGAAAAATGATAACATTATTGTTAATACAACAATAAACCCCTGAACTCGGGGACAAACGTTTAGGGGCAGCACTTAAACGTGCGCAAAATTGCGGGAACGGCCACAGGTTAGTATGAAACCGCTGAAATGTAGTTTCACTGGCCCAGCCCGCTATCGCGAGGACGTGCTCCATGAACTCCTTCATGGTCCTCGTCGCTGATGCGGATGTAGCCTTGGTAGAATGACATTTCAAAATGTTTAGAGTCTTACCTGCTGCACCGAATACCACCTTGAGCCATCTGGAGATAGTCTGCACCGTCACCCTGTGACGTGGGTTTCCATGGCTGACAACAGATCCGCCTCCATATTCCTGATGGCCATTTCCAGACCTGTAGTCGCAGGTCTGTATAGTTTAAGTAACTCTTTCATAAATAAGTTACGTTATTATGGGTCGATCATTCTATCCAGGTTTAATTCCTGTAGAGTCTGGACCCGTTGTGCCGTATTCAGTGCTATTGCCATCACCACTTTAAAGGTGAATAAGTCCAGTGGTACCTCCTTCATAAGCGACTAGTCCCTGAGTAGGGTCAACACCACCCTTATCTCTCAGATATTATATCGTGGTCGGGAAGGGATGGATAGAACATATCCCTCGTAGCTTGGATACCGGCTGGTGAGATCCCACTCCAATGTTGAGCTAGGATGACAGTGCACTCCTGGCACTGTATACAGCACTGTAACTGAGGGACTCATCATAATGAAGACCCGTGAGGATGCCAGCACATTGGAGATCGTAGCAGATATGTAGGTGGTCTTGGTCCGACTACAGAAAACCTCCCATATCCTATGTAGGTGAGGTACTGCTTCCTAGTGGACTTGCTCTGCACGATCTGTATGACGTCCGTGGTCCTATATGTTCCAGAAACTGGGTACGTTTTCTGCAACACCTGTCTGATGAGGCAGAATGGAGAAAGCATGGTAATCTATTTCCCCCAATGTAGCGAGAACTCGTCCATCGCCACTCCCGCAGATCTGGTTCTCAAGAGACACATATATGTATCTGATGGTTCACCTGGACGCAAGGAGGTCGATATCTGGTGTTCCATATTATGCTATAATTTTATAGAATTTTATAGAATTTTATAGAATTTTATATGTCTTATAGAAACTTACAAAATTCTAAAGGGGTTGGATAGGCTAGATGCAGGAAGATTGTTCCCGATGTTGGGGAGGTCCAGGACAAGGGGTCACAGCTTAAGGATAAGGGGGAAATCCTTTAGGACCGAGATGAGAAGGACTTTTTTCACACAGAGAGTGGTGGGTCTCTGGAACTCTCTGCCACAGAGGGTAGTTGAGGCCAGTTTATTGGCTATATTTAAGAGGGAGTTAGATGTGGCCCTTGTGGCTAAGGGGATCAGAGGGTATGGAGAGAAGGCAGGTACGGGATACTGAGTTGGATGATCAGCCATGATCATATTGAATGGCGGTGCAGGCTCGAAGGGCCGAATAGCCTACTCCTGCACCTAATTTCTATGTTTCTATCTTTCTATGTGTAGCAAATATTTGGAGGTTCAACATCCACTTGGTGTCGTTTATTAAATACTTGTGACCTGGTATCCGCCACTGTATAGAGCTAACCAGAATGTAAATAGCTGATATCCAAATATTTATTTTAATGCACCAGAGCCAATTAATTTTTCCAATTCATCACAAGATATTGACTTGATACCACCCATAAGGTTTGAATATGCCACCTCAGTGGTATTCTATGGAGATGGACATACGTATGCTGCAGATTGGTGCATTAAGCCCGCAGCCCGTGACATGCTCCAAGTAAATCTGAACATTCCCAGCCGTAGGTGCTTGCGCCGGTTTGTAACATGGCTAATGGGTTTTATGTAAGGATGAGATTTAAAAATCACAAACATTGCTGATCCACCATAGTAATTCAATTTATGCCTTGATTGGCAGCTGCATAGGCCCGTAAATGTCTAGCATTCGCTATTAATGCCAAGATTTTGCTCTTTGCAAGCTTTGATAGTGTAACGGCCAATTATGTAGCTAGAATGTAACTACAGGTAATGCCTTATCAGGATGTCTAATAGTCGGTTTCCTGGTGCAGGCAAGGCTGTTATATGCTTCTATGATGTCTGTTGCTTATTTCCCTGGAATGGTGACAGTCAGACCCATGTATCCCATAATTTATGTAACCTCTCTCTCCTAGTGAGGTTATATATATGCAGCACTCTCTGGAAAACCTGACCCCTTGCCTCCATGGTTACCGGCGGGTCTGACGTTCTGGATCCTGGTATTCCATTGGATTGAGGTGAGGTGCTGCTGACGTATAGGTCCTTACTGGTCTTCAGGTGCCCCCCGAGGTCTTGCATATTATGTTTGCCTGCGCACTACCGGCCTGCTGGAGGGAGGTGGGTTATCAACCCGACTGCCTCCGTCTCCTTATCCAGGTCCTTGACCTGTATGGGCAGGTCCTCACCGAACAGCTGTCTCGGTGGTGGCGTCGCAGATGCCTTGTACAACCCCGCAAATATGGGGTTTAGGGGTCGGTTAAATGACGATATTCCGGGAAGCGTTAACTTCATGACTAATATCGCAAGAGCATCCTCCTGCTCTGCTGTCATTTCCGAACCGTCAACCGACCTGGCAAAGACAGTAAACCTCAGCAATTTCAGGATCTTTGTATCTCAGCTCCTGTGCCCTATCCCGGGACTGTTGTTGCCGTAGATGGGCGTCATTGACTGTACATATAATGATGTGCAGTTGTTTGGGCCTTGTATTTGTTGACCGTCTTGGTAAGGACCTGTTCCTGCAGCTGGTGTGTAGTGAGGTAGTCCGCTAGCCCCATAATTGGGCTGCAACATGCTCACCTGTGCTTCGGCTGGGCGAACTTGGAGACCACATTCAGCAGTTCCTCCTGGGTTGTCTTAGGTACTATAGATTCTCTACTTACGTGTCAGCCAGCTGCTGATTCGTAGTTTCCCCACCAATGACGGGAACATGCTGGGTGGCCCAGCCTCATGTCTCCAGGACTGGAGGACATCTGGTCCAGCTGCAAATTGTGCCCATATACGCTCCATCATACGCTCCATCCAAGCCATGCGACTGCTGCCGCATCTACGACGACAAGTCGACTTTCTCACGTTCTGGAGAATCTCCGAGGTTTCTGTCATCGCCCTGCACCTCGCCGAGGTGATAACAAGGGTGCCTAGACAGGATGTCGCTGCCTGCCGCTTCTGCATGGCTAACCTACTCCCGCGCGGACATGCCGCTAGTCCGTCATTCTTCGGACACAGGCGGCCAGCTAGACTGATAAGACATGAGCTGTGATGAGTCGGTCCCGGCCGCCGAAACGTGGTACCCGGACGTCCGCGCGGGCTTGCCGCCTGTCCTCCTAACAGACAAAGGCGACGTTCGGTCACGTCCTGCCATTACAAGGGGGGTGCGGTGACCGAGATTAGACTACACCGACCTGCAACCAGGCAGGCTCCCTCGGGTTAGTTTTTTCACTTACCTGCAGGTCCCAGTAGCAGAGGAGCAACGCTTCTCCCTGCCTGTCGCTCGCACGCGGTCGACGATATGTCGCGCATGCGTACCTGGCGGGGTCTTCACGAAGTCACTCACGTGACTCCGAAATGAAATTGGATCCATGACCTGGACCAGTGGGCGCAGATCTACCAGCGCGTGTGTGTGTGTGTTGTTACTGAACTCAACTCACTGTGAAATGAATCCATTAACGGAGCCACTCTGCTGCCGGATTGTTGTCCCTGTTGTCCCTGCCTTCCCTCTGGAAGCCTCCTCGTCCCCATCAGATGCCGAGTTCCCAGAGCCCTGGTTAAACGCGGCCGGCGGCTCACGGTTATGTCTGTGAAAGGGCACCCATCAGAGACTGTGAGCAGCAGCAGGGTTCACTATAGAAAGGACCATTGCGCCTATTGTAGCGGGTGGCTGCTCGTTCCCTCCCCGCCCTTTACCCCGCCCGCCCGCCGCCTTATCACTACTTCCCTGAAGCAGGCAGGCAGGTCGGGCACAGTCGGAGCCGGCTCTGACATTGTTAAACTTGCAGCATCCGCGCACCGTCTCCAACACTCCTGATCTTGAGCTGAAAATCGGGCCGGTGTTCAGCCCCGGAGACCGTGTTGAGTAAATGCCCAGTGTCTGTTCCCTTGTCTTTCCTCAGTGAATTTAGTGGCGATTGTGATCCTGTCCCGGGGAAAGTGCGGCCTCTCCACCTGCACCACTCGCTACCTGGTGGCCATGGCAGCGGCCGATTTACTGGTCCTTATTATCGAGGTCATCTTCTATCAGCTCCGATACCATTACTTTAATTGGAGTTTCCTGGCCATCTACCCTGTGTGCAGTGTTAACGATGTACTGCGGTACGCAGCTACAGACAGTTCTGTCTGGTTCACCGTCACTTTCACCTTTGATCGCTTTGTCGCCATTTGTTGCCAGAAGCTGAAAACTAAATATTGCAGCGGGAAAACTGCGGCTGTGGTTCTGGCAACAGCCGGCATTCTGCTCTGTCTGCAAAATATTCCCCGCCACTTCACTCGGGTACCAGCGATAATCATCGACAATGTGCCGTGGGAATGTACCACGATGGACAGTTATTACACTGACCCCGGGTGGGTGGCATTTGACTGGGTCGACGTGGCTTTAACTCCGTTCCTCCCTTTCGCTATAATCCTGCTGCTCAACGCTCTGACAGTCCGCCACATTTTAGTGGCCAGTCGGGTCCGTAAGGGGCTGAGGGGTGAGAGCAAGGGGGAGAACCGCAGTGACCCAGAGATGGAGAGCAGGAGGAGGTCTGTGGTTTTACTCTTCACCATCTCCGGCAGTTTCATCCTCCTGTGGCTGACGCTGATTGTAAACTTCGTCTATTATCAGATCACAGGAATAGGAAATGAAGCGAATGATTCACAATATATCTTTAACAGCGTCGGGTATTTGCTGAGGACTCTCAGCTGCTGCACCAACACATTTATTTACGCGGTGACCCAGTCCATGTTCAGGGAGCAGGTGAAGAGCGCGGTGAAATATCCGCTCACCTCAGTGCTACGGTTCATTAATAAATCCCCTCTTGAGCGCATCCATCCCAGAGGCGACCGCAGTCTGTCCGTTCCGGCTCCGGCTCTTCAAATTCACTGCCGGAACCATTAGGGAGGGAGGGAGGAGCTGGCCAAAGTTGACTGGAAAGATGCACTAGCAGGGATGAGAGAGAGTGGAGCAACAATGGCAGGTATTTCTGGGAACAACACAGAAGGGGCAGGATCAGTTCATTCCAAAGAGGAAGAAAGATTCCAAGGGGAGTAAGAGGCAACCGTGGCTGACAAGGACGTCAGAGACAGAATGAACATTAAAGCGAAGAAGTACAACGTAGCAAAGATGAGCGGGAAGCATGAGGATTGGGTAATGTTTAAAGATCAACAGAAGATAACCAAAATACAACATGGGGAGAAATGATGAGGTACAAGGAGAGAGAGAGAAATGGGGCGAGAGAGAGGGGAGAGAGAGAGAGAGGGTGGGAGAGAGAGGGGAGAGGGGTGGAGAGAGAGGGAG